>ARYC01002457.1:0-66251 GCA_000711775.1 Oxytricha trifallax
TAACAAGCCTAAACTCTATCTTAAGCATGATAAGATAGATGGAAAATATTTTTGCCCTTATTGCAATAAGCAATATAATCATTCAAGGGATTTGAAAGTTCACCTTTAAAACCATCATGGCAAGAAGTTTGAAGTCATAGATCCTGAGACTGGTGGGGTCTTCCTTCAAAAAAGAAAGCCAAGAGACCCTTTAGAATCTTTGGAACAAAGATTTAAGAAAGAAAATAAGCTTATTAAAGCAGTGAGAAACCTTCCAGCTTCTGAGATAGTGAAAATCACTTTGAAGATACAAGCACTAAAGCTTCCAATTTTAAATGTAATTGACCTTAATGATTGGAAGGAAAGTTATCTTATACTTGAGGACAAGTTTGAGAAAAAGGTAATAACTGATAAGCAGTTCGCCTACAAGATTTATCCATTCAACTACTTTAAATGCGATGACAAGTATCAAATGGAATTTGTTAATGAGTACTAAGCTCTTACAAAAAGCAAGGGATAGACAGTGCAGATATATAATTAAGCTCGATGCAATACTGCTTGCTCAAGATCATGTTGCTTTTCGCCTACCTCTATATTAAATGGCATTATGAGACTACATTTAAGATTGAAGGATTCCAAAGTAGCTACCTCTTATTCTTACAAATGTTTGTAAAGGCATAGAAGAGTTCCACAATTTAGGATATGTTCTTAGAGACTTGAAGCCTGAGGATTTAATGCTTGACTTTTCACCTCTCAGAGTAGTAATAATTGATTTCAATAGATCATAAAGAGTAGAAGCTTCAGGACTTGGCAACGTTTATGGTACTCCTGGATATTTTCCAGAAAGGGTGGACTGGAGAGATGGTGATATTAAGTGGGATGTATGGGCTCTAGCAGCAATTATTGCTGAATGCGATATGCAAAGAAATGATTACTATAGCTGTAAGAGAGAGAAAGATTCAAAGCAAGAGGATACAGCAATATCTAGACTAGAATAAGATAAAAGGTAAAATGAAAGATATGGCTGAGCAGATTATCTTAAGACCAAACCACAGAGCAGAGCAAACAATAGACTAAATGATCAATTGGATAGGAGATATCAAATTTAGAAAATTAGCACATGATGCCAAGGTATAGTTTGAGTGAATAGTAAAAATAAAACTCCTCTAATACACACTACTAAACATTACATTTAAACATTAAACCCCTACATAAACCCTATTAAAACCCTAATAAAGTATGCACTAATAGTCTACTTTTATCAATCAAAAACTCAATCAAACTACTGAAAGGGTTTTGGGGTTTTGATTATGATCTAGTATGAACTACTTATTATTTCAATTAAGTTATCATTCTAAAGTTTGGGATTATAATGCTTCTTTGATATTATAAAAATAAAATATTATAATCTATAAATCAAGCTTTATCATTTAAGAGCCTCTAAGTGCAAAATAGGGTCTTCTTGACATCAATTGGTGCAATACAAAGTCTAAAAGTTTATAAATAGTAGAATGGTAAAATTCAAACAAACTCAATCATCTTAAACTTACAAGATCTTTTAATATTTGCTTTAGTTTAAAAGTCTATAGAAAATAGATTACTTAGTTAAGTTTATTTTTATATAATGATATGCTGTAATAAACGAAGTTTTTATATAATTATCCCAAACTAATTTTGGATTATAAAGGCCTACTATCAAAATGTCTGTCCATATTTTATTTTGTATAAGTTGAAGAATGTCATTTGATTAAAGTGCTGATGTGAATTGATATACTAAACTTTTAAAGAGATTTTCCATGCTTTCTGTAAACAGTAAATTATGCTTCTAATTAAGCAATGAATAGAATATTTTCGTCTACTCTTGAAAACTTTAGCACTTACTTTTAATCAAATTCAAGATTAAAATGTCATAAAAATTTCTTAACTAATCATTGAATTTATAACAACTTTGATAGTAAGTTCTGATATTTTCTACCATAGTACGTGAAAAAATTATCATATTTAGATGGTTATAGATGATCTTATAGTATGACTCCAATAAAAGTACTTCATCATAACCTTAAATTCTTTCTTTGTAGAATATTTCAATTTCATCTCTCATGTGATTGGCTAGTTCATTCAAAACCCCTGAAGTTGTTTGATTTTTTTTTATTGATAAATTTCTCTATTGGAGCATACTTTTTTAGGTTTTAAAAATAGTTTATGTAAGGGTTTAATGTATAAATATTAGCAATTTAATTGTGTAGAACAGGCGAGTTTAATATATTTCACACAAGCATAAGCTAAAAGTCATGTGGCAGTTCTCTGAATTTTATCTTTTTAAGCTGATGTTTGATTGTATCTATTTTTACTTAATTCTATTAGCTAGCTTGGCTTGATGATAGTTGAGTATGAAGGTTCTTTTAGGCCTCCATTAATCATTTATTTATCTAAACATAGTTTGATTCTTTGTTTAGAATTTCTCTCATTCTTGCAGCTAAAGTAATCGTTTATAATTATTATTATAATTATTATTATTATTATAATTATTATTATTATTATTATTATTATTACTGCGAGAGCCCAGATATCCCAATCAAAACCCTGAAACATCTTAGTGAGGTTTATAAGTGCTTTGATTTGTAGGGTATAGTTGGGGTTAGTAGAGAAAACGGAAGGTTTATGCGAATTTAATGAATATTTAAAGACAATTATTGTACTTAATTCAAAGAAATTTTATCTGCTTATCTTTGTGATACCCTTGAATCTAGCAGTCTTTAGTTGTTCTTGAATATCATCTTATGATTTTCTTGGATATGCCTGAGTTTTGCAATGATCATTTCAACTATCTTCTTAATTTCATTGCAGATTTCATCTTGTTTAATATATTAAGCATCCAAAATAATTGATTATTTCTCATGTTTTGTTCCTAAGTATGACATACTTTCCATATAGCACTCTAAAATATTTTTAGCTATGGCCCAAACATCCCATTAAACAGAGCAATTTGTCGATTTTTCTCTTATCGGGAAATATCTTTGAGCGCCTAAAATCTTTCCTAAAGTCACTATCTCTCGTCTTATTTCTCTGTTGAGATCTATAACTACTACTTCTAAAGTACAGAGACTTATCTTTACATTTTCTAGATTCTATGAAAATACCCTAGTTCATGGAGATTTTTCACACCCTTAGAGATAATCTCTTTGAGTCATTGTCAAAATCTCGAGTCTAAAAGCAATATAATCATGACTAATTATAACTCTGCCTAGCTTGGCCCAGTTCCCGCAATATCTTTTCTAAGCCACTCTCAGTACTATGTATTTATTTGCAAACTCATTTGGATATTGCTCGTTCTTAATGAGATACTTGAATGGATATATCTTGTAAGCGAATTCATCAACAACTACAAGTTTTACCTTGTTAAGAAATATCAATATTCAAATAGTCCTCAGTAAAGCTGCTTATTTCGATATTATTTAATCAGGTATACATATTTCTCTCTTATAAACATGCTATATACATACCATTTGGTTTGTTCATTGTTTCAAATCGTTCCTGCTTCTTGAGCTTTTCATGCTATTCTCTTTGAGACTCAAAGAGTATTTGATTTCTCTTTGCTGGTACTAGTTTTTGAGTCTCTACATCTTAAATCAAGAAGTCACTAATGTGATGCATTTGGATATGCCTCTTTCTTTGTCTGAGTGAGCATAAGACTTCATGCATGTTGTACACTTATACTTAACATCTTGTTTTATAATGCTTAAAGTAGATCTTAGATCTAACAGGTGTATCTCTTTAATGTGCCTCTTCATACTAGACTCAGTTGATAAGAAATTTTAGCAGTTTTCACATTAAATATTTTTAATTTTTTTATCCTCAACTAATTCAACTTATGTTTAAACTCCCATCTCTACACTCAAAACCCCAAAACCCTTAATGAGGTTTATAAGTGCTTTGATTTTTAGGGAATTTGTTAGGGGTTGGGGTTATTAATTAAATGCGAGACTAAATAGCAAGCTTTTGGGGTCTATTTATGATGAAGAGTATATAGATTTAGTGTTTAAACTGCATTATGGCTGTGATGTATACAGTGAATAAGTCAAACCAGTACTGAACTATAAGTCTATTGCACTGCTCTTAAAGCGAAGTCCATCAACTGATCGATCCCACTGCCTTAAAGCAGTATAACTAAAGCAATAATAGCTGAATTCTAAGCCTAAGAGGCAGTCAAAGTTTCTATAGAAGCATATTGACTATCTTATTAATGAGAAAACTTTAAAGTATTGTGCTCACTTTTCTTAGACCAACGAGCTACTATGTTTCATCGCCGATTCCCTGAGTTGAAGATCTCTGCATAGTCTATAGTCAAACATCTATAAACGAAATGGTATCTCTTACAAACATGTGAATCGTATCAAGAGAGTGATTGATTTCACCCTGCCATTTTACAACAACAACTTAAATTATATTTATAATTAAATGCAGAGAGCTCTATTGAATAATATTAAGTTTATTCATGCTGACGAGGCTGTGTTTACCTTCAACACTTTCATCTAGAAATCTTGGTATAAGAAGCATAGTAATATAGAGGTATATGACTAAAATGTCAAGGTATAAACAATGGCAATTCTTGGAGGAATCAGCGAGGATGCTGGTTTAGAAACTTATGTTATTCATCCTCGCTCTATTAAGACAGAGCAGTATATTAAGTTCTTAGAGCAGCTGAGAGAGAAGTACCCTGAATAAGAGATTATACTATTCGTTGATAATCTTTCAGTTCATAAGACAAAAGAAACAAGGAAGAGTTATGAACAACTAAGAATAACACCAGTGTTCAACGTGCCTTACAGTCCATAGTTTAATGGAATTGAATTCTACTGGGGTATACTAAAAGGTCATTATAAGAAACTGCTGCTATACCATCTAATGCATGACCTACCTATCGATACAGTAGACTTTATTAAAAGCTCAGCGAAGAGAGTAGATAATTAGTTGGCTTAAAAGTGTGCTAAAGAAGTGAGAGTGAATGTATATAAATAAGCTTTGTTGTTAAGTTAATGAATATATAAGTCACATTTTAAATTCTTTAGAGGGAGCTGGCTTCTCTTTCTTTTCTTCTACTTCTTGCTTCCCTCCTCCTAAGTTTCTTCTCTTGCTGCCAGCTCCAGCATCTATGTTCATTGACTCTGGAGGCTAAATATTTGAATAAAGTCTCTTGCTAACTTCATACTTTGTCTGCGACTTTCGCTCTCTGTGAAGCTTGCTCTATTCCTTCATCAAGAAGATGCCAGTTCCAGATTTTTCTAAAGAGTTAAGCTACAAATCTTACTTGAAATATAAGGGTGCTTCTGCAGCTCTGATAGCCAGCTTTCACTTATCTTGATCCCTTGTTTGTCCTTATCTTCTGAAGAGATGCTGTACCTTTTCTTATGAGATGCTTGAATAATTTCTTTCAAGTAATCACCTTTGACTGTTGCAAGCATGCCAAAGAAATAGTTTCTTTCAGGTAGTTTATTTGACAACTACTTCTTAGTAGGCAGGTACTGCGAAACCTCTGTGTCGTTCATAGCATCATCATATAAGTTAGTCACTGAAATCTCTGGATAGTTTGGAATCTCTGTAAACTTTACATCTTAAGTTTTTAATGCTTTCTTCTCTTCGCAGAGTATGGCTCTTAAAAATGAAATTTTAGTACCTTCCATCGTAGGCAGGAACAGACCAACTACATAATCAAGCTTAACTACTATAAGTTCATTACCTTGCTGCACCAGGTAACGATGCAAATCCTCCTTGCTTCTAAATCATTGAATCAATTCTTGTGCTTGCACTCTTTTCTTTGCATCATTCATTATTGACTCCATCTTGTCTACAGATCTAAGAAATGATATTCAAATTTAAGTTTATTGATTTCAATTATATACCTCTGTAAAACTTACTATTAAATATGGGCATCCTATAGGAGGTCAACCTCTAAGAAGGATATGGAGAAGGTTTAGAGAACTGGTTTCAAACTTGAGAGATTGATATCAATTTCTACTGTTATAGTTCCATATTTTTAAATTTAAATTGGTACATCTTAATTAGGAGCAGTTCCTAAAATACTAGTACTTAATTAGGAGCATTAATTAAAGCTAGTAATTAATTAGGAGCACCCTAATTTTAATAATAAAACACAAAATACCTCCTAAAGCAGTACGTACTTAATTAGGTGCACCTCCTAAATCGTTACGTGCTGTAATCAACTTATTATTGATAGTAAAATGGTTACTTTCTAATCCATATATTGAGCTGGTTCCTCTCTTAGAGCTCATTTTTCTTCGCTAATACTCTAAAACTTTCCCTTCAAAGTTAAAGGGCTGCAAAGCTCTCTTATGAGCTCTGAGTTATAGATGCAGTTTTATAATTTTAAATTCAAATTTAAATATGAGCGCTAACATTTTTAGAAAAACAACAGCACTTCCATCAAACTAAATAAGACTTACCTTTGGCGTCAATATAAAGTGTGATAGCTGCGAGATGAACTCTCATAAAGAACTACCAGAGCTATCACTTGAGGTCTATGTTTTTAAAATAAAAATTAATAATAGAAAATAAATGGCAAACAAGTGCGTGGGAGACAGAGATGAGGAGAAAGGTATAAATGAAATTCCTATACAAACTGAAGAAGCTGAAGACTATTTTTTTAGCTATGTGAGAGAGATTTTGCTCATAAATCAAGCTGGTACAGACATATGAAGGTTCATAAGGAAGCTAAACCTACTGTATACTTAAAGCATGACAAAGTTGATGGATAGTATGATTGCTTTGAGTGCCATAAGCAGTACTCTCATACAAGAGACTTAAAGAAGCATCTATTAAAAGCTCACAAGAAAGATATAGAAGTTGAAGATTAAGACACTCAACTGAAGTTGCTCAACAAAAGAAAAGCAAGGGAGCCTCTTTAAGTTGCTGAGCTTTAACAAGCAAGCGAATCAGAGTATGTGAGGATTGCACGCAACCAACTGACCTCTGAAATAACAAAAATTATGATCAAGATTCAATACAAGAAAATACCGGTTCTTGCTTAAATTGACCTAGAAACCTCTCTTTAAAGCTACCTAATATTAGAAGACTCCTTTGATAAGAAAGTTATCAATGATCATCAATACGCATACAAGGTGTATCCCTTAAATTATCTCTTAAGTGATGATAAATATTAGATGGAGTTTACAAATGAGTATCAAGTACTCACTCAAGCAAAGTTTAAAGAGTGCAGTTACTTAATCAATCTAGATGCTGTTCTCCTTGCCAAGGATTATATTGCTTTCAGACTCCCACTCTATGAAATCACCCTAAGAGATTTCATAACAGATCAAAGGAATCATAAATAACTTGGATAAATAGCAACTCAGACCATATAAGGTATTAAAGAGCTTCACAAGTTAGGCTTTGTTCACAGAGATCTCAAGCCTGAGAATATAATGTTGAACTTTTCTCCAGTAAGAGTAGCAATAATAGATTTCAACAGAGCCTAAAGAGTGGAAGTATCTAGTCTTGGAACTGTAATGGGAACGCAAGGTTACTATCCAGAGAGAGAAGACTGGAGAGATGGAGACTTACAGTGGGATGTGTGGGCTTTAGCAGCAATAATAATAGAGTGCGATATGTCTCGCAACGATTACTACTCTACAAGTTGCGAGAAGGATGCAAGGCAAAGAATAAAGCAATTTATTGACAAAACAAGAGTGTCTCAATCAATTAAGCAAATGGCAGAGTCAATAATAATAAAACCAAACTCAAGATCAGATAGAGTTTTGGTTAAGTAAGATAAACTTCAAACCTCTCCCACATGATCCAAAAGTGCATTTTGAGTGATTAAATTAAATAAATTTACTATAAATTTCAATCATTAAAATCTATTAATAACCCCAACCCCTAACAAATTCCCTACAATTCAAAGCACTTATAAACCTCATTAAGTGGTTTTGGGGTTTTGACTCTACTATTTGTTTTAAACTTTAATTTTAATGACCTTAGCTTCAAATTTTAGAGCTCTTAATTCAACCTCCTTTTCATTATAAATATCTTCTGGTATCTTGGATTAGCCAAAGTTAAGCAATTATTAACCTGTTCTAAGAGAAACTGCCTTACGATTTAAGTTAGCCGCCATGTTTTTTTTTCAAATTTAAATTAATATTATTAATAAGTATTAACTTCCATCACTTAAGTACAGTTGAACATGAGTTTATCCTGTAGCAATAATGGTTGATTCTTAGGTGTTAGACATCATATTTATACTTAGTTTATAACTATAAATTTTCTAATTTTATGCTTAATATTTTTAATTTTGGTACCAACTGAGAATAAATTCAGGTTGGTACTGGTACCAATTAGGTTTTGAACCATTTTGGAACTTTTCCATTAAAAACTCATTAGTTTATAACTAGGTACTAATTAAGTTTTGGTACTATTAAATTGGTACCAATTAAATTTAAACGGATTTAGTACTAGTACTAATTTAATAGAACTAAATTGATAAAAATGGAGCTCCATCTCAAAAGTTTGTAACAACTTCTAAGAGCTTTTCCACGTATCCTTACCAGTTGACCTCCTATAAGATGCCAATATTTAAAAGTATGTTTTTAAACAGTAGGTTCCAGAACTCTATATATTAAAATTTGAAATTCATTAACAGGAGAAGGAACAAAGATGGAATCCATTAGTACTGTAATTAAGAGGGTTGAAGCTCAAGAAGTGATCTCAAGATTTAGAAGCAAGGAAGATTTATACCGATCGATATCTTTCTTAACATTGTTATATTATAATGTATATCTAAAAAAATTCTCTAGTTTGTTTATTGCTCCCAACCATGGAAGGAACACAAATAAATCATTTTTAAAAGTTTAAATATGTGATGAATAGAAAGCCTATAAAAAATTGAGATTAAGTTGATAGAGATTCCAAAAAACCAAGAGATCTTTGTCACCAATCTCTACAAAGATGCAATAAAAGATGAAAAGTTTGTAGTATATCTTTGTACCAAGAAACAACTCTTTTTACAATCTTACAGAAAGAAGTTTCTTCTTTGGTGTCTTGGTACTTTAAGAAAGAGTTATCTCAGGGAGATCATTGAAGAAGCTCGCAAGAAACACAATTCAATTCTCCTGAAGATTAAATAAGCAAGGCATACTAATTAGCGAGAGCTGGCTCGCTGAGCTTAAGAAGTTATTCATAATGAAAGAGCATGCAAAGGTTCATAGAGAAATAAAGTCGCAAACAATTCATGAGGTGAGCAATAGGCTTTATAAGATGTCTAAAAACCAGATGATATGAACATAGATGCAGGAGCTTTATGAAGTATCTTTGCTATAAATGTGTAATAAAGAACAGGTTTGAATTTATCATTGCATCTATAACGCAACTAAAAAAAACAAATTTTTATTCTCATTGTCATAAAATCATCCCAAATCTCACTTAAATTACTTATATTTAAACATTAAACCCCAAATAAAACCCTAATAAAGTATGCGCTAATAGTCTACTTTTATCAATCAAACAACTTCAAGGATTTTGGGGTTTCGATTAGAGGTTTTTAAAATAGTTTAAGCATAAACTATCTTTTTCTCTAAAATTATTTGCATTATTTTAACATAGTCATTCATTGTGACAACAGTCGAGATGTTTTAAATTTTCTCGATTAATATGTTTCTAACTTTGTCGAAGTCATCTTTATTTTTGAACTATGTGACCATCTCAATGACCATTTCAATTGACAGTAAGTCGGGATTATCTCTCATAGCATTTATGATATTTTATTGATATTTGAAAAAATTGTGATTAGCTAGTTCTAAAATATCAGCTTTAAGCATATTCAGTCAAAATAGTGATAAAATCGTTAATATAATAATGCTTAAATATAAAGAAATATATATATTATACATAATTTAAACTTTTTTAAAAATATTTATTAGGAATTAGCTTGAATAAAAATATAATTATATATAATTGTGAATAAATTATTAATACTTATTTATTTTTGCTACTTTACCCTAAAATATATATAAATTTATATTTCATGTTTTTATCTTTAAGCATGTTTATTAATTTCAAATAATAGAAATAAAGTTAAATTTTAATCAATGTTTATTTTCATTTTAATCTAAGTAAAATAATGAATAATTTTTAATAATAAGCTAATAAAAAGTATCAAATCTTAAAAATTTATAAATTTCTATGTATAAAATATACTAATTAATAAACTAAGAAAACAGTGAGTAAATTACATTTAATATTAACAAAAAAGTATTTAGATAAATAAAAGAAATCTTTCATAAATTTAAAATATAAATCAGTATTATAAATAATAAATATAATAAAAATGAGCGCAAGGAGTAAAAATATAATATTTACTACTTGCGACCATTAAAAATATAATAATATAAAAATCAAGTAAATTTATTAAAAATAATTTTAATGATTTCCGAAAATGATTTATTTATAATTTACTTTTATTTTAAGAATTATTACATCTACTATTTTTTTACTATTTTGGCTGATTCTTTAAAAATGCCTTTTTAAGAATATATTCTATATTTTTAGAGAGCCATTTTTAGTAATCATATGTCGATTATTTAAATTCTAATCTCTTAGCCTACTAAAATTAAGTTTCAAGTTATTTCTAATCAATCTAATTTGCAACATTTTCACTTATTAGAATAAAGTTTCGAGGGTATTCGCATAAGCTTAAAAGAAATTAAGATAGATCTTTTGCATAGTCATTTTATAAATTTAAAAAAAATTAGAGATCTTAAAAATATAACATTATATTTTATTATATTATGAGATATTCGTAGTTATCATGAGATTATAGCAAGTTGTAATATATGTAATTTTTATTACATGTTTAATTCTCTAAATTCAATTTTTTTCAATAGTGATTTATTTTTAATTTTATGTTAAAATATATATGCAATATCATGAAACTTTAGAATGTCTACTATTTCTTAATATAAAATCAATAAAGCCATTTATTTAACCGATTAATTTTCTTGTATAAAATATATTTTCATCTTAATTATAGATTCACAAATAATTTTAATTGATAATCTTAAATTAAATATAAATTTATTTGTATTTAATCCGCTAAATTTTTAAATTCTATTAATTTAAGTTGCAATTTATTAGCTCCTCCACTTAATGCGAAATAAACTTATTTAAGCTAAAAATTAAGTTTTCCTTTTATTTTAAACCCGAAATATTTTTCTTGAGTTACCCATAGCTACCAATATTTTCTTTTAAATAAAAAATGCCAACAATAGGATTAATGAGTATTATATCTTATAAGCCTATCTCTACGTACTTTAGCTTTTGTTCTTTAGTTTTATTCAAAGCCAAATAAATCTGTCTAAATTCTGTATGAAGCTGAATATCCTGCATAATCTCCAAATAAAAAAATCTTTCTAATTAGGTTCTGTCATAACATAATATTAATTCATTGCAGCTTTTAAACATACCAATCATTGAAATTATGTAAGATAATGATGATCCAGTTTTGAATTCTTAAAGCCATTTGTCAGCATGTTCTTTGAATTCATAAATCTATTTGTTCTTAGTATGAATTAACTCCTGAAAGAACAGAAGTTATTTCAAAACAAAAAGACTTGAGTGATTGTCTTTTAAACTTTGTTGGTATACTTTCATCATCATTAAGTAATAGTTTGATAAAACAGTATTCATATTCTGTTTATTATATTTAGTCAAAATAATTAAAATCTCGTAGACTATTAAAAATCATTTCTTTATTCCTACATTTAAATCATTTTTGTAAAATCTTAAAGAATTAAATTAGATAAAGTCTTAAGGTATTATGTATAAGGTTCCTGAAATTATAACGATAATTATCAATTTAATAAAGAAAAATTATTTTTTAAAAGAACAATGTTACTGAATAAATTATTCTTATTTCAGAGAAAAAAAATACCTCACATTAATCTCAATTAATAGACCTTATTAGTAATAATTTTATAATTATTTCATAATAAAAGGCTATATTGCTATTAAATTTAATGACAGTAGTGGTTTAATTATTTCTTAACTAAGTTAAATTTGTTATTTTGACTAATTTATTGTATCTGAAGCTGCATTCAAATAAGTCTGGTGTGTCAAATATAATCCTCTGGTCCTTAAAGATTTAGTAACTTCTAGATATTTCATTAGATTTTCTTTCCGATTTACCATAGAGAATCCCATCTGTCTTGTGAGTGTAGAAGTATCTTAAGTCATTTTCTTAGTAAAGCTTTTATTAGATTCTGTAATCACAGTAGATAAATCTTTTCAAGAAAGTATCATTAGGATCTATCTATTTCATATCTTTTTTGAATAAATCTTTCTTGTTCATTTTGTAAAATGCAATTTAGAAATCGCAGGCATCATCGAAACAGTCATGATAACAGTAGATGCGTATGTCAATCAAAACCCCAAAACCCCTTAATTAGATTTTTTACTGATTTTATTTGTAGAGTATTATTGGGGTCTTATAGTTTTATTAAAGAATTATTAGATGTATGTTAATTTAATGCATACTTAATGAATATCCAAACTTATTTTATCTGCTTTTATTTGGTATTTTATTAGCAACATGTCTATTGTGAAACTAGCATGCCATCAAATATTATTGAAAGATTATGCTATTATTTGTATAATATTTTTAATTTTAGAATAATTTTACTTGCTTAAAAAACTTTTTAATAAATTTATATATTATTCATGAATCTAAAGAAAGACATAACTCCATATAAAAAACTCTTGCATTATCGCAGCTACTGCTTAAACATTCCACTAAATAGAACGATGAGTCTACTTTTATAATAAAAGGACTAGCTGTATTCTGTACATCTTACATGTAATTAGTATTTCTTTAAGAATTTTAGTTCAATATTTTTATCCCTGAATAATATATCTAAAATTGTAAAATATATTCTAATTATTTATAGTTAAGAACAACAAGAGAATCTGTTAGTAAAAACTTTTCAAGATTTCAAGTTATAAATTAAGAATTTTTAAAGTATGAGGATCTCTATTAATGTCTGACATATAATTTATTAAAATTACTTACAATTGCCAAAGAATGAATGATAATTCAATAAAGTGAGTTATAATATTTGTGTATCATTAATATTTAAATATAAGTAGACTAGTAATAAACTTATCATGGAATAAATTAAAAGAATCATTTATAACAAACTTTTTCATTAAAATTCTTTCATCTTACATTAAATAACTTAAAAAATTTGAAGTTAATATATCAACCTATTAAAAATGCTTTTATTAAAGTTAAGCATCATTAATGGATTATAAATATAAAAAATAAATTATTACTTGTAATATATAATAATTAATGATTTTAGTTAAAAAATATTTAATATTAATTTAGAGATAAGTCTGAAAAAAATGATTTTTTTCCTTAGCTCATCGATTTAAATATTTTTATAATAATTACAAAAATGAATCAAGATTCTTATATTGTCTTGGCTCGTCTTCTCGCTAGTAAGCGAGATGGGAGGCTTAGAGCCCCCTTAGGGTCTGGATCGAGTAGTGTAGTAGAATGGGTGTACGGCTGGACCGGCTTGGCACCCCCAGACTCCTTAGTCTAGTCGCTAGAGCAACCTCTCTCTCCCTCTTAGTCACTAGGCTTAATGCTTCAGGATGCACCATGGGGAAGCACCCAAAGACTCACGGCTAGCGTGCAGCGTCATCACTAGCAGGTGAGGAGGAACGACGCCAAGATTCTTATATCAATTTTTATTTTGTTCGATTTTTTAATATTTATCAATTTTAATATTTTATTTAAAATTAAACATGATCCTAGACAGATTATTGCTACGACTAAGGAAGACACCAAAATATTTATTTAAGAAGTTATGATTTCTGATAAGAAGAAAGTCTAAAAAAGAAATGAGATAAAATTGATAACGATCGCTTACTATAATCATTTAGATTTGGGTTACTTATATCTTTGAGGATGCAATCAAGGACAAAGATCTGGTTGTTTTATATTCTTTCAAAAAACTACACTCTGCCAAACCTCTCCAGAAAGGAATTTCTTCTATTATATTTTTGGTACTTTGAGAGAAAATTATCTAAAAAAAACATTGATAAAGTTCACAAGAAACGATTTTTTCCCCTTAATTACTAGTTGAAGCAAAAAGCAATAAAATTAGCGAGCTCTGGCTTGCAGAGCTTATGAACCTTCCTATCTTGGAACTAGTACATTGCTCATGCAAGAAAATCCAAAGATTCAAAAGAGAGAAAAAGAAATAAATTATTCATTAAATTCACAAAATTCTTTTTTAGTTTGTCTAAAAGGCTTTAAATGATTATAGATGGTGGCGCTAGTTTAAAGATAAGAAATAAACATGCGAGATAAGGACAAGTGGAATAAAAATATATTGAGAAGTAGATTGTATTTTAGGAATCGTTTTATTGAATAAATTCATTTATTTGAGTCAACCACTAATTTATGAGCATTAATTTGCATCCTATAGCACATACTTCTGTTTTAACGGTGTTAATCTTCTTGCAGCGAGTCAAAATTAAGAATACAACAATAATATTAAAATCATGCATAATATAAGATTTTTTGTTTTTACTTTTAATTTAACTTCAGTAGAACTTAACCTATTTTTTTATAATGGCCTATAAGTAATGTTAAACAAAGGAGTAATGCTTAACTCTTTGAAGCTTTATTATATTCCTTAGTGTTGAGAACTGAGAAATTATAAGGAAACAAAATGACATCTTATTCATAATATTTATTATCTAATTGATGTTAGAACTTTATGTAACATTATAGATTAATAGAGCGATAAAGAAATGCCCAAATTTTGCACTAAGATATGCTAATATTGATTGAGTTTATTGAATATCAGATAGATAGTTAAGAAGAAAATTTGCCTCTTTTAACATTTAGTGTTGCAGAAGTAGTCAATATCTCATAGATGGATTTTTTTCTTGCAGGATACTATATAGTATTGTGAAAACAGCATTGATACCTAGATATTAAGGCGATTTAAGTAGAAGCTTTGAATTTAATACATAATTTCGCACTTGTTTGGCTAAATCTTTTATGATATTCTTTTTATGTTTTGTTAAGCAGTTAATCTAAATATTTATCATGATTAAAACTAATATCTAATTCTAATTTTGCAAATTAGCCTAATTTCTCTACTAAGTCCATTAAGACTCCAACAATACCCTAAGATCAAATTTCTGATATAATTAATGGGTTTCAGGGTTTTTAATCCATACGCCATCATTGGATGAAAAATTATTTTCATCATCATAATCAAAAATAAAGTTATTTTAGATTTGAGGCTGAGTTTTCTATTTGGAGACATCTTTGCTCTATTTATTAATATATTAATTTAATAATTTTAGGGATTATTTAAAAATAGACGAGATAAAACTAACATATTATTTATAATTTTTTAACTTACATTATCAATCTTATTATAAATCTCAAACCTCATAGTTGTTTGATTATTTAATTCTTACTTAGGGATATTAGATAATTAATCAGAACAGTAATTTTTTTTTATAGAAAAAATCTCTCTTAGAAATAGAGAAATACTATATTATTCTGATAAAGATGCGAAGTAGATATTAAAAATAAAACCTGATTAAAGCTGAAGAAAAAAAAGCATTCTTATCACTTTCTGAAGTAAAATTAAAATTATATATTCCCAGTTAAAGTAATGATCCGAGTTTTTTATTATTCAAAACAAAATGTTAATTAAATGAAAAAAGAATAACCATGTTAAATGCTTTAAACTTAATGAAATACGCAGTATTTTAAATTATTTTACAGCTTATTAGAGAACAATCTAATAATTAAAAGCAATTAATTTAAATAAAAATCTTTTTAAATTATAGATTTTTAATGATAAATATTCTTTTTTTTATGATTATATATAAATAAATATGTTGTAAAGATATAATTAAATACTATACAGGTACTAAAAATCATGATTAAAGGTCTGTATGCCCTATTTAATGATTTATTTATGATATTTGACAAGATATCAAAATAAAATTGTTATAAAATTATGTTACCCTATAGGAAAGCTCTATCCGAACCTCTTAAGAGAGTCTCATATGCCAAAACATTTGCAATTAAAACTCAATTATTGTCATATGAAATTGTAGAAATCCCTTTTTTCTTAATGAGTATTATCAAGATCAATAATTAAATTAAATGGTAAATATTATATGACAGTAGTAATTATTCTAGATTTAATGCTTAAGTTTTGTTGTAAAAATAAGTTCTCACTTTATTTAATCTATATTTGTACTAGTTACTATACCTAGTTCTATGATGAAAATTTTAATATTTTTGATTAAAAGATAGACGCTCTAATTTCGCAAATTTCTTTTTCTCATTTTGGAAATTGGCTTATTCATTCTACTAAAAATAATAATACTCTCACTGTACAATAATATATAAAAATATTTAAATATCAAATTAGGGGGCTTAATTGACTTGTCTATGTGAAGGATTATTTTTGGCATTATTTTGTAGATTTCTGTTATGAATCTAATAAGCAGGGTAAATTTAACTAGATTTATTATCTACATGTATTGATTAATTCAATTGCAATAAATAGTAAATTTAAGTGCATTAAGTCTATCATTAAATATTGGGGTGGGCGATATAAAAAAAAAAGATAAAATCAATACTAGAGTATATTTTAAATAGAAATATTAATTTTACATACTTTTTTCAGTTATTTTTAAATCTATAATTTTTCCATATTCTTATTTAATATTCTAAGTGAGATTTATTTTGCTTAAGCAATCATGTTAAATCGTAAAAAATCGAAACCATTAATGTAATTTAGAATTTACTTATCATTTCGTTCAAATACCTTAACAAAAACATTTTAATTAAACTTATCATATTTTAAATTTAATTATCCTCCAATATTAAAATTTGCACGATGTATTTAGCATTTATTATTTCCCTTGAAAAAATATAAATATTGGTAAAAATGAATTTTTAGTAATTTTATTATCTATTTTTAATTTTAATCAATTGTGATAGCAATTAAGAAATTCTTCGGGTCATTAAATATAGCTTATTGATATTATTTACTCCAAATTAATATTTAACAGATCTGTAAACATTCTCAAACTATTTGAAATAAGACCTGGTTATAAAAATATCTCTTTAGTCCAGAATACCCTTCCAAATATTAGTTGTAAGACATATTTTTAAGCAACTTATTTTACCTTAATTATGATGTCCTTTGATTTCTTCCTATCCTTTAATGACAATATTTGTTGCCCTTCTAAAAAATAAGTGATTTAAACATTAGAAGTTGTTAACTTACCAATTTTTATACTATTTTTTCTCTTCCTTATAAATTGGAAAACTTAGCTTTGTTTAGTCAACCTAAATAACGTGATAATATGCATCTTTAAATTTCCATTTTATATTAAAAAACTTATATAATTAGGTAAAGCAACGTATTTTTATAATTTATTAGAATACTTACCATAGCTTATTCTTTCACCTCTTCGTTATATCTTTATTGATCAAGTAATTGCACGTTATGATTGTAATCACTTTGTGTCTAGAAAGATGAGTTATAATAAAGGAAATATAATTTTGAAGAAAGAAAAAGCTTTTGAGAAATTCTTTTTAAATTTTCGTTGCAATGACTCTTGATTAGCCACGAGAGTATCAAAAAATATTTAAAATAACATAAAATCTTGATTGGAATTTTGATATTAATAAGAAATTGAAGTTTAATTTTAAGTTAATGGCATTGATGATTACCTGTGTATATGGATTTTCTTAAAATTCATAAAAGTCGTCTAATTAATCTTTCTGTGAGGATTTCATAGAATTTGAAACTATAGCAATTGTAAATGATATTGTATTAAAGAGATATTATACCTACTTTGTAAATTAAAGTATTTTAACTAAAATAATATAATTAATTTATTATTTCATCTTAATATGCAGATCATCTTATTAAGAATCATGGAATATATTTATTTTTATAATAACATTTGTGATATTTTAAGGCTTTTTTGAGATTTATAAAATGTTTTATAATTTGATGGTTTCAATAGTTTGTTAGTTTTATAGTTATTAAATTAAATACTTTATTTTTTATACAATTTGTATTGTATATTATATTTTTCAGCAATTAATTATTGTTCACAATTATAATAAAAAATTTGAAATTACTGATTATTTCAATATTCTAATTTAATTAATCTTATAATTTAAATTAATAGACATTTTTATAAAGTTAGTTATTAAATCAAAGGAATTTTCTTTAAACTAATAAAATTTTCTATCTTTTAATTATGTTTTTTTAAGTGTTTTAATTAATTATAATTTTTTTATAAATAATTAGATTAATAAAAATCTATAAATATTATCAACTGGAAAAATTTAAATATTAATTAATTCTTAATTACCACTTATTTAGAAGCTTATAAATGTTATAAATTGTGTTATTAAAGTATAATTTGAATGTAAAATGGAGAATTTTTTTAGCCACAAAATAACTTTAGAAGGAATTTACTATGATTAATGGATAATAATGTGCATGACTGTAGTAATTAGATCTTTTATTATTGCAGTTAGGTATGGCTTTAGTTCTGAACTGAGATTTAAAGTTTTGAGGTCTAGTCGGGCTGATGCCAACTATATATCAAAGGACTTGCTAAACTTTTATATATTATAGAAATATAAGTATTAATATTATTTCCTCACAATTAAATTAAAAATTTTAGGAGCTAGTTGGATAAATACACACCCAGATACCCTTGAGCCTGAAATAGACTCAGTATTTTGGAGAAATTAAGTTGAGGAATTTAATTTTAACATGAAATTTTATGAAAAATTAGACGATTGCACTTACGAGAAGTTTCATAATGAGGACTATTACAAAAATCCAGACAACAAATTTGATATGAAAAAGACTTAAAAGTTGTTCAAAAACTATGAAGCCAGATTAAAAGAGAAATAGAAAATGACCAAGATGTTTAATCCTTTTGAAGAAGACTATGAAATGTTTAGTTTGCATTCAATTAAAAAATATTTAAAAGCTATGAAATTAAGCATTATTTTCATTAAATTTTATAGATTCTATAAAGACAAGTTTCATAGAAGGAGTTGTCTATAATGATATTCTCTAAAGAATATTATAAGTTATGCATAATTTATTTATAGCAGAAGCCGAGTATAGGGAGATTAGTTTTCAAGGAATTATGTATTTTCGCTGGTGCTCATACTTTTTCAATTGCTAAATTTTTAATGATTGCGCCTACTTTGAAATGTCTTCTCCCATACATATAATATATTGGTATAAATAAGTAAAATTAATGAAGAATATTACTATAGTGAGAACTTATTAATACGGAAATCCTTTTGGTCCTAATATGGGTACAACCGAATTCTATGTTTACTGTTTTGCTGAAATTGTTATTATATAATAATTACTATTGTTATAGATTTATGGTAAGAATTTCTGTTTTAAATTTGAAATTCCCTTAATGTATTATTTAACGAGTGTGAATTACTTATTCATAGGAGCTGGTTTAATAGATTTTTAGAGACGATATTTAATGATGAAAGGTATTGGCTCTCTAATTAACCCTTTCAAATAGAATTTATCACTTAAATATTGTTTAACCATAAATATTAAGAATTTAATATAAATGAAATTCCATTACTTATTTTCGATAATATCAAATTTTCCCCACAATTTTGCTAGCTTGCAAGGACTCCTTTCATAGTTGGTTAAATTTAAGAATGTGTGCTATGGACTTCGGTAAAAAATACATGATGAGAATATTTGTCTATTGCTCTACATTTCTGGCAGGCTACACATTCATAGTGATAATTTTACTACTTGACTACTTTGATTTTATAAATTTCTAGTTGCCATTGATGCTTCAGGTTTATTGTCTTTATGAAGTTTTCATTGTCCTAGGTGTTATTCTAACTATGTTATTTATTGGCGCTAAAGTTAATCAATAGTATAATACTTATTCTATGTTCATTATTTTAGAAGGAAATAAATGCCAGTAATTCATTTATAAAATAGATTTTTTTGGCTATAAATATGTTTATAGTATGTAGAAGATAGAGCATCACTAATGAAAATTAGATAAACTATGCTCTATATAAAATTAAACATTGCTTAAGTGAGGTCTGGTACCAAGTTTTCAGGGCCATACATGAAAGTCTTGCAGAAAACCTTCTCGGGAGCAGCTGATCATATGACAGAATAAGAATCTTGCGATTATGTGGATTTGCTAAACATTTAGCCCGCTTAAATTTAAGGCAAATTAGATTTAAACACTTAAATTTTTTATATTTTCAAGTAATGTTATAAGTTTAGTAAGCGAAGTTGACAATATGCTTTTGAGACTAGAATTTGATGAAGAGCATTAACCACTAAAATTAATGGGTTTAAAAGCATCTTTTCAGCTAATGAACTAAATTTATACAACACTATTCACTATTGCTTTTGCTATTTCTCAAAAAATGCTTACTTGATTCAATTATTTTAGCAAATTTCAAACTATATTTATACAGCATTTTAATGTGTAGATCTATTGTTAATTTAATCTTATTTAATTATTCACTTATACACAGTTTACTATTGAACTAATAATAAATTATGTTTATTTTTTATTTCTTCATCCAAGAACATTATTTTGAGGAGAGCTAAGACGAAGACAAATCCTCGAGTGATAGCAAAAACGTAAAAGAAAAAAATATGGGCATATATTATTTTCTTAAAAATAATTATTTTGAGAATATTTTGAAAAAAGTGATTAAATATTATAATAATCTTAAAAAATAGTATATTTTCAGAGAGAAATTATCTATACATCATAAAACAATCCGTTTTATTTGCAAAAGTAACCTCAAACTGGTACAAGAAGAAACCCAATCGCCGAGGCTATTGGTACTTTGAAAATTTATCATTATTATCATTATTATTTTGTGTTAAGTTTATACAAATACTTTAAAATAAATCAAACTTAAATGATGAGAAGATTGGTAAATATCAGTGAGTTTACCGTAAAGTTTCATGCTAAGAACTTCTTAAAGTTATTCGTTTATCACCTTATTTTTCACTTCTTTGGTCCTCTCATATGTGTAAAATTAATGATTATTTTGCAAGATTTCTATAATGATTTAAGAAATATGTGTGATAGTAAACTTTTAAAAGGTTTTGAAATTCTTACACAAATAAAACTTTAAATTTACCTATATTCGATACATTTGGAATGGTGAGGAATATGATGTTTTGGGGTATTAAAACATTTACAAGACCAGTCATTTCATATTGCAACATAAGATTAATATAAAATTTGTAAATTTTTTTATAAGAAAATCTCTTTTAAAAGCTAATTAAATTAAATATATGCTAATTATTATTGATATATTTAATAGTATCTCACTTGGTTTTTCATATTCATTATGACTGTACTCTACTTGTTGAAAACATTCCATATATATATTTTAATTCAAATTACCTATGTATATTTTTCTTATATTTATTATTCCAGGTAGAGATTTTCAACTACAAAATAACTCTAGACGGTGTATATTTTGGGCAGTGGCTCATGCTAGCTTTAGTAGTTGTTATAAGATCTTTCATTGTGGCTGTGAGATATGGGTATAGTTCAGAATTAAGATTTAAGGTTTTAACTTCCACACGTGCTGACGCTCCTTTTATAACAAGGGATTTACTAAACTTTAAATCAATTAAAGTTAATGTATAAATGCAGGGTTCAAGTGAGGGCAAAATAAATACAAGTAATTAGTTTAGTGTTGAGCTGGCTAACTACGCACCCAAACATGCTGGACATTGAGATAGATTCAGTGTTTTGGAGGAACTAAGTAGAAGACCATAGATTAATCTTCAAATTTTATGAAAATCTAGATCACGATATGAACTAAAAATTTCATGACGTCAATTACTATTTAATTAAAGTCACTCATTAGAAAATCATGATTTTATGCTAAAATTGATGATAAATTTAAGAGTAAATTACTACAAAAAAGATGAAAATGAGTTCGATATGAAAAGCACTCAGAAAATGTTCAAATCTTACGAATCAAAGCTCAGATAGAGGTAAAATTTACTAAAGGAGTTGGATCCTTTTGAATCTGACTATGAAATGTATTCTATTCATTCAATGAAAACTCAAATTTTACAGGGAGTCGTTTAAACTTAAATATTATTTTGAAATAGACTTAGAATTGAACTATAATATTTTATAATTTTAATTTTAAGTTTAGCAAGTACCAAGTATTGGAAGATTAGTATTCAAAGAAATGGCTATTTTTGCTGGAGCTCATTGCAAATCAACAGCCAAATTAGTTATATTTGTGCCTCTGGTTAAATGCATATTGCCTTATCTATCATTAAAAAATAAAGCATTCACAATGATGTTATACATATCTTTTAAAGAAAAGTTTTTTATATAGTGAGGATGTATGATTATGGAAATCCATTAGGCCCTAACATGTTCGCATGGGACTCCTACCTCTACTTTCTATGCGAATTATAATTACTATGAATTAATTTAATACTATACTAAACATTATTTAATCATTATACCTGTAATTTATTTCTTGTCTTGGGCCAATTTCTTATTTGTGGCAGCAGGTCTAATAGATTTTCAAAGAAGAGTTTTAATGATAAAAGCTATTGGCTCACTAATCAATCCCTTCAAATAAGACCTCAGTCTAAAATATCAAATTAATTGTTAATATCTTGAATAATTTTCATTTTTTTCATACTATGTATTGCAAGTTTGAAGAAAAGAAAATTATGATAAATATCAGATATTCCCATGTGTAATCTTAACATGCAAAGAATCTCTACATTCCTGGTTTAGTTTAAGAATATGCGCCATGGACTTCGGCAGAAAATATATGGTGAGAATATTTATGTATTGCTCAACTTTCCTTGCATTCTACACTTAACACAAATATTTTCAAGTGTATATATATATACTTCCTTACTACTTTATAACACTCTTAATTATATTTTGACACTTTCTTTGTAGTAATACTGTTACTTGATTACTTCAACTTTATTAACTTTTAGCTGCCTCTGATGGTTCAAGTTTATGCTATATTTGAGGTATTTATGGTTTTAGGAGTTATATTAGTAATGCTTTATCTTGGAGCTGTTGTAAATTAGCAGTTTTCTTACAATTATAAATAATGCAATAAATAAGAACATATTCTTGATCTAAAATTCAAAAATATTATATGCTTTAAAAAACAGTTTGTTGAAGATAGGCTTTAACTTGTGAAATTAAAATAGACAATGCTATACATGAAAATAAACATAAAAGGTATTCGTGCTGGGGACAAGTTTTCTGGGGCTTATATTAAAATTCTAAAGACACTGTTTTTAGCTTAAGCACATTTAAAAACTGAAGAGGAAGATAAGAATCATATTGATGATCTAAACCCCATTATGATTTTTTTCTAATTTCTCATATCTTAAGTTTTATAAATATCAAAATAAAATTCAAGTTTAGTAGCTGAAATAGATGCTATGATATAGAGACTAGAAATTGATGGTGAGCATAGACCACTCAGATTAATGGGTCTGAAAGCTACTTTCTCACTTATGAATTAAATATATACAACACTCTTCACAATCGCATTTGCTGTTGCCTAGAAAATGGTATCATGAAGTATTCTAATAAATCCAAATAATATTAGCTTATAAAACGTAATATAAACATTATAGCATTACTAATAATTCATTTAATTTAAGTTTATAAATGCTTTTTCCCAAACTAATTTTTATTAATCTATGCTACCTTATAATGAGACATTAAAAATTATGATTAAATATGCAATTCCAATAATAAATAAATAATCTTAATTAGAGTTTGAGAGTGTTTTTATTCATTTTTCCCATCAAAATCTTTCATCCAACCCCAAAACACTCTCTTAAAACATGAATTGTATATATATACTATCAATGATTCCAGAGCATAGTTGCAGAATTCTAATCATCAAAGTTGTTTCACGTTATTATTATTTATGTTAAATTGTGTACTTCTTTTTATTGTAAGAAAGTCATTTCTCAATATATTCATTATCCTTTTAATTATGCCTGTCCATCTACTATTT
Source organism: Oxytricha trifallax (assembly GCA_000711775.1). Taxonomy (NCBI): domain Eukaryota; phylum Ciliophora; class Spirotrichea; order Sporadotrichida; family Oxytrichidae; genus Oxytricha; species Oxytricha trifallax. The sequence goes on from ARYC01002457.1 coordinate 24,134, forward strand.
CAATTTTACTTGTCTTTTTCTTTAATGCTCTTTCTATTTGCTCTAATAGCTTTTTATATATTAATTCATGATTATCTGAAGTAAATAAAGGGAATTAGTACTATTAATATAAAAATTATATGAATTATTACAATTAAAAGCTCCTCCTCAGTGTCATCCTCATCATCATATTCGTCACTTAACCTGTATACCTTCATAAGTTTGCTCTTTAATCTCGATTCCTTCATAGATTTCTTGCGATCTTTTAGCAGAGCCTGTGCGGTCTCTTCCCACCCCAAAAACTCCAACTTTTTCTTCAAAAATCTTCTAAGTGACTTCTTTGATGAACTGTCTTCATTTTCCTCGTCTGAATCTTTCTTCCCGTTCTTAGTAGCCTCGTCTTTCTTCACTTTGGAGTCTTCTTTATCTTTTTATTATCAAATTATAGTAAGTTAATTCAATAAAGTTCTTTATGCTACCAATTAAAAAATGTTATTAAATCAAATTTATTAATGTTAGCTGAATGTAAATTAAAATATGCGATTAAAAATAAGATTAATTTGCTGAATATTTCTGCTCTCTCTGTCTTTCCAGGAATTTGCCCTAAAACCTTTGCACCTCAGTCATACATTCATTATGCTCCTTGTATTCAAATCCCTCCAGTGTTTTACTGCATTCGATGCATGTAAAGAACCATGCGTTTCTACATTTACCTTTAAATTTAACATATATATATATATATATATATATATATATATATATTTAAAAATTGCTTATGTATTTGAATTATTATATAAATAATACCATTGCAGTGCTTCTCAACTTGCTTTTTAGCAATAGTTGAATGGCAAGATTCACAGATAAAGGTCACCATAGTAATTACAGTATATATATATATATATAGTTTAATAAATAAAGTGATAAATAATTAATAGACTTCAATTTAGAATTAAAACTTTGAAGTATTTTCTGATATTTAATTAAACGAATTTACTATTTAATGCATACTTATTACTTAAATAAAACAAATGGTTAAAAGTTGCGATACGTTTAGATTATACAGAGTGAAATAATTAGTTGTTGTCTGTTTATATATTTCTTCGAAGATAAGAAATAAATAAGTAATTTATAAAAATCTCTAATGTCAGCAGCTTAGATAATTTTATAAGTTACTAATAAATTTAATTACAATTAGTATAAGAATCTTTAAAAAAATATTTTCAGTTAAGTACCATCGAAAATTACATATTATTTTTATGGCAATTCAATTATGCATTAGTTATAAAATAGATAATTTTCATTCTATGTAGTTGAAGTAAAAATAAGTTTTTTGAAATTAAAAAAGTAGAGTAATTAGTATTTTAAGTTTTGATTAGTAAAGTATTGTATGTCTTTGAAGTTGCTTTGATCATTCTTTGTCTTATTATAATTTAGGTTTATAATTGAATCCAAGTGTTGAGCTAGGATAATCAATAATTCCCAAAACCCCCTTAATCCCATTGCTCATTTTCCACTTTTCCAACTCCTCATTGCTCTCAAATTTATGTTAGTTTTTCAACAATTCACTTCGCAAAAACAAGCCAAGTTAGTGAAGGTATTCAAAACCCCAAAATTTCTTTTAGTAGTTTTATAAGTGTCTGATTGATTAGGGTAATTTTGAGGTTTAAGATTTATTTTAGATCTAAAGCATCAATTTATCTCTAGTATAGAAAATCTGAAAGTTTTTAATGATCATTTTTTCATAATCCTTTCATATTTAAATATATATTAAAGCATTTTTATTGAAAAAGATAAGTTTGAGTGCAATTTTTTCTTTTTTACATTTCTTACATAGGTTATCACTTAATCTGTTTGTTTATATGAATTTAGAAAATTAGATCATTTCAAAAATTAGCTTTAATTCACAAATATTTTTGAAATTTTCATTATAAATTATTTTAAATTTGATTAAATAATTTCATTTCTTTTACCTTGCGTTCTTTATTAATATAATATTGTTCAATAAAAAAATATTTTGGGACCCTTAAGAAATTTTTAATAAATAATATGTTTAAAATGACTGATTTTAAGTGTTTTATATCCTCAATTCTGTCATATTCTAGATTTCAAATTAATATATAAGTAAATTTGACCTGAGATTTTGTATTTCTAATTTCAATTAAATTTAGAAACTTAAATAGAGAAAATTTTTTTTAAAAAACTGTTAAAAATTACAGAGATAGATCTTTATTTACCAATTAAAAATTCAGTATAATTAGTATTAAATATGCATAAATTAAATTTTTACTAGAACTAAATTAGTTTAATATTAATTGGTTCAAATTTTTAATTGTGCCGAAATTTAATTAGTAACTAGTCTTAGTCCAATAGGTTTTAATGGAAAAGTTCCAAAATGATTCAAAATTAATTGGAACTATTTACTAAATAATTAAAACTATAAAGTCACCAAAATGTTTCATTAATGGAATCCCTAAGAAATATAATAAGAAGTTTTAATAAAATTTAGCTATTTTAAAAGATGTACTCTCATTTAAAATTTCCTAATGAAATAATTTCTGCATAACGTTAATGTAAATTTAGTGAGGATAAAAAGTATAAGAATAATAATCTTAACTATGAAAATAAACATTGCTTCGAACAAAAGTAGTGATAATTAAGAAAAAGAAGCCCTAATCCCCTATATTACCCTCATTTATCAAAATATTAATAAAACTACTGAAGGGGTTTTGGAGTATTTATTGATATTGGTTATCAGACTTGGAAACTTAAACGTCAACAGCGATTTCATAGTACATTTCTGGGTGGACTACCATTCCATAGAAGGGGTAGGTCTGGTGCTCTATAATCGTTGCAATGGTCACTTGAGTGGGTTCAGTGTAAATATCCACATTAGTGGTATCATTAGATATACATAAAATATATGATAGAATAGATAATTTTAAGCAAAGAGAATAAATTTTATTAAAATTTTCTAAAGAATATTTAAAATTTGATTATTATAGATTCATATTAAGTGTAATTTCCAGCAGGTTAAATCCAATTTGTAGTTCCCAAAACTCTAAAAATAAAGATATATAACAAAATAGTAAGAAAAATATATTAAAACTTTGATTTTTAAATAATAAAAAATTTAACTCTATATGCTTCTCCAAGTTAGAAAGCCCCCAAATTATCCTTTACTTATTTTAAGCCAATATATTCAAAAAAAATTAACTTAATAAAAATTTTTTTTAAATTGAAAGAATTACAACATTAAAATATTTCACTATATAGCCGGGATCTAAAATAATGGATAATTAAAACAGTCAAACCTTTTAGCATGAAATTAGTCTATAATAATTAATATTAAAAAAATTGATTTTTTTTATAAGATAACAATTTTATTGGATGCACCAAAAGTTAAGGATACTTTTCATACATTTCAATTAGAACAGAATTGTGATGTAAGTGAAATAATATATTTTCATTTTATATTGCACTCTAAATTACTGGAGTAAAAGCTTAAATTAACTTTGAATCTATTGACATTTTAGTTAAATTAGCTGGAGTTTATAAGTTTTCTAGCTCAATTTTTTTCAAAAATTCTGTGTGATTTAACTTTTAAAAAAATTCTTTTTTTCATAATATATAAACAGAAATTTCCACAATATACATATATATTATCTGAAGTTAATATAATAATTAATATTAACTCGAGAACTTGAAGAAGTTAAAAACCCTAACAAACTCCAAGAATAGGAAAATGTACTCCATTTAGCAATAATAATAAACTAGTTTATATTTTTAATTAAAAAAATGATTTTGATTGTTATATCTTTCCTTCGCAAAATTAAGTACCTTTTCGGCTGTCTAAGTATATTGATGCTTTATCCCAGTATAAGGGTCAATTAAAATAAGACTTCCTCCCGAGAAGTATACCCCGTTAACTTATGCATAAATTTAAATATCATTTGTTTAAAAAAAAACTTATTATATATGTATAAAAAGTTATGCGAGTAATCTTTACAAATCTTCATCAGTGGCATCATAAGGTATAAACACTGGAGTTATTGAGGAATTTACAAACATTTCATAATTTGAAGTGAAGATGTAGGAAGAGGCGTTAGTGTATTGATAAAACTCAGGTCTATCCAAAGGAATAGTACTAAATAATAAAAGCACTATTATATATTTAGAAGGCAGTTCATTATATAGCTAAAGCATTTATATTCAATTTTTAATTGTTACCAATTATTTTTAATAGTAAGCACACCAATTGTTGGATTTTCAATGGTCTTTTCATTCTCTTGGCTCAGAACAGTTAATTTCTTTTATAAAAATGCTGATGATCTTAGGCCAGAAATATTAGCAATTTGTATCGACAAAATCATCAGAACTATCAGTTTTGAGAATAACTGACTAATCAAAGGCTTCTAATCTCCAAAATTAAAAGGTGTCTTTATTTTACTGGAGGCGCTGTGTGCGCTTTAATATCCCATATTTAAATATATTTAATATAGCAAATAAGGAATCCTTGATATAATTTAATAAGTAATTAGAGACAATTAAACTATTAAATCTCACTAAATTTATATTTTTAGATAATTATTTCATATTTTCTTTATGCATTTATATAGGTAGAATGTACACTTTCGCAAAATAACTGATTCATAATTCAAATTCAAATTTCTCATTAATAAATATATAGATATTTGCCTTTTTAAACTCAAATTATTAAATTTAAACAGCTCTTAAGAAAAAATGAATTTCTAGCAACATCAAGAATAGAATTCTTCAAATTTTCTATTACTGCCATAGATGCATAATTTTTACTAAAATGGCTAAAATTTGACTCCTAATCTGTCTTAGAAGCAAAAGTTTTTGCATAATTCTAGGAAGATAATTCAGTATTAGAGTTTAATTTTTTATTTCATTATTTCATTAATAATATAAAGCTTTTTATCAGAGGGATTGGGGTACTTTATTTAAAATATTTATTACTTATTAATGAAAATCAAATTTTAAGTTAGAACGACTACAGTGGGAGCAGTAATGGAAAATAAAGCATGGGTTTAGATCAGAGTGCTAATTCATATTAGAAGTAGCAATAATTTACAAATAGCTCTTTCAAAAATAACAATTTAAGTGATAATAGTGCTTTAAGTCTTAAAGTTTAAAGTTTCTTAGATGGGACTTCTCCTCCCTCATATTAATATAAAATTATTCAATATCGGGAAGAGGAAAATCTAAATTAGAAATAAAAAGATTACTCCATTACAATTACTTTTGATATATCATCTTCGAAAGATATAGAATATCTAGAGGCCAAAAATTTTATATAGAGGAAAAAGCAGAGCAACTCAATGTAAAGTAGAGTAAATTAAAGAATGATCACTTCATAAACATAAGGAAGAATTGGTCTTGAGAGATTTACTACAAACTCTAGCGCTCTTAGAGTTGAAGACCTCACTAATTCTTCAAAATCAAAGGAACTTACTCCTAACTCAAATAGTCACATTATTGAGGTTTCTATCATAGATGAGGACGGCAATCCGAGATCGTTTGTAAACCTCAAAAGTGCAGATTAGAATATTACCTATGCATCTCCTGAGATATGTAGTAAGTTGAACATTAGCAATCAAAGCAGCAATAAACGCAAGTCTACAAGAAGTAGGTCTCAAAAGCATAGAGGTATATCAACCATATAGAAAAGCTAGAAAACTTTAAGCGTGGATCACTATAGATTTACCACAACTTAGTAGGATAGAAGCGATAGCAGTTCAAAGCAAAAAATTGGATCCACTATGCAATCTAAGATCCTTAACAAATTAAGAAACAGGAACAGAGAGTTAATTTAGCAACTAAATCCTAATTATTTTCACATATACAATCAGTAAAATTAACCAGAGAGAGTAATTGACACATCTCCTTATATGAACACAGATCATAATTCGAGTAGTATAACTTTGAGGAATTAATTTACCACGTTAAATAAAAGTGGTAATAGTATAAGTGGATCCCCACCTGTGGCAAGAAATCTCGGTTTAGGGGATGGATCTACAGAATAATCTCCTTCTTTAAATCTTTCTGAGTCCGTAACTCAAGAAGAATTGCTGATGATGGGGTGTGAAGTATCAAACTAATAACTTTAGCAACAATTTAGAGAGCTAAAATATTAACATCATTAAAAAAAGGATTTAGCTAAGAAAATATTATCATATCAATCTTATGATTCTATATTTAATTAAAAGCATTGACTCTATTTTTAATTATATTGTATAAAGAATATACAAATTTAATTTAAAATTTGCTGAGATTTTGTTAGCTAAAATTTTAGGATTTATCCATATTTTTTACAATTAATTTAAAAATTCCTCATCAACATGCCTGTTTCCATTTTTTGATAACTTTCAATTTTTCATGAAATTTAAAAGACAAACTTATAATGTTGTACTCATCAACAAACACTCCTTTTATTAAAGCAATATTATATATCATTAAATTTAACATAGAATTATGTAGAATATCTAGAACTCAAATTCGAAATCCCCAAATGAAATATCAATTTAAGATTTTTCAATTGGATCTCTGCCAAATTAAGATAATGGGGGATTAGTCTCTGACTTTACTATTGAAGGATCACCTGAGTTTGTTAATAAAGAATTGAATCCAATAATTAAAAGTAATATAATTCTATTTTATTTATTAAATTACATGTGTGCTAAACTAAATTATGAATAATTTTTACTCTTAGTTTATTTATGCATCCTTATTTAGATAATAGCAATAGCAATAATAAGAATCATACTATAATAAAAACTTAAAGCAAGCAGCAAGCTTCCCCTTTAAAATAAGTTTCAAGTCAAAAACTTTAATTATTCCAAAAATCTGTTTCATAAATTTCAAAAAAGAACTTCGATTTTGATTTACTAGGGGGTGTCCAGGGTTTAGGGATGAATTTGAACTTGAAGAATTTTTCGCATAACTTCTAGGTTAATATTACTCGAAATATTTTGAGGAATTCTTAATTATATTGTATAATATACAGTTATTTCTAAATTTTTTACAAAAAAACTAGTTTTATTTGAATTAATTATTTTTACAAGTTTAAAATTGAAATTCCTCATGTTAATCTACAGCTATTAAAGCTAATTAAGATGCCCTTAGTTCAGAAAATTCCAATGAAAAATCTTAAATTTGCTCAAATAATTAAAAGAAATCTATAGAGAAAATTACTCCACCAGCAATAGTATATGGAATAGCCCAAAGTAAAAGCAAAATTGGTGAATTCAAGGTTGAAAATAATGAATCATTAACGAGACCTGAAATTATTTTTAGGAAGTCAAGACCTACTTTTATAGTTAACAATCAAAACCCCAAAACCCCTTAGTGAGGTTTATAAGTGCTTTGATTTGTAGGGTATAGTTGGGGTCTTATTGGGGTTAGTAGAGAAAACGCAGGTTTTTTATGAATTTAATGAATATTTAATGAGTATTACTGTACTTAATTCAAACAAATTTTATCTGCTTATCTTTGTGATACCTCTTGAATTTAGCAGTCTGTAGTTGTTCTAGTATATCATCCAATGATTATCGTGGATATGCTGGAGCTTTTACGATGACCATCTCAACTATCTTCTTAATTTCATTGCATATTTCATCTTGCTTAATATGTTTAGCAGCCAAACTTATTGATTATTTCTCATGTTTTGTTCCAAAGTATGACATACTTTCCATATCGCACTCTAAGATAATTGCAGCTACCGCCCAAACATCCCATTATACAGAGCCATTTGTCCATTTCTCTCTTATAGGGAAGTATCCTGGAGTGCCTAAAACCTTAGCTAAAGTCACTATCTCTTGTCTTATTGCTCTGTTGAAATCTATGACTACTACTTCTAAAGGGCAGAGATTTAGCATTACATTTTCTGGCTTCAAATCTCTATGAACATACCCTAGATCATGGAGCTCTTTCACACCCTTAGTCATATCTGTGAGTATCTCATTCAAATCATCAGGATATCTATTATGGTAGAGATACTCTCTTAGAGTCATTTCAAACTTCTTGAGTCTCAATGCAATAAAACCATGACCAAGTATAACTCCGTCGAGCTTAGCTAAGTTCTTGCATTATCTTTTCTAAGCCTCTCTCAGTACTATGTATTCATTTGCAAACTCATTTTAATATTGCTCGTTCTTAATGAGATACTTGAATGGATATACCTTGTATGCGAATTCATCAACAACTATAAGTTTTACCTTGTTAGGTACGTCAATATTCAAATAGTTTTCAATACAGCTGCTTATGTCGACTGCATTTAATGCAGGTATATACATTGCTCTCTCTTATAAGCATGCAATATACATACCATTTGCTGGTTGGTTCATTGACTCAAACCGCTTCTATCTCTTAAGTCTCTCCTACTGCTCTATTTGTGAATCAAGAGAGTTATTTTTTCTTTTAGCAGGTACAAGCTTTTAAGTTTCCTCATCTTTAATCAGGAATTCGCTTAGATGATGCTTTTGCATATGTCTCTTTACTTTAGCTGAGTGCGTATAAGACTTCATGCAGGTAGTGCATTAGTATCTACCATCTACTTTATCATGCTTGAAGTAGATCTTAGCTCTACCAGAGTGTACCTCTTTGATGTGTCTCTTCAAGCTAGACTCAGTTGAGAAGAAATTTTAGCAGTCTTCACATTAAAATGTTTTAATTTTTTCTATTGGTTGCTGTTCCTTATCTTCCTCAACCAATTCAACTTATGTTTAAACTCCCATCTCAGCACTCTACTTCTTGTTTTAAACTTAAATTTTAAAGACCTCAGCTTCAAACTCTAGAGCTCTTAGCTCTACCTCCTTTTCAATATAAATTACTTCTGGTTTCTTGGAGGAGCCAAAGTTGAGCAATGATTAACCTGTTCCAAGAGAAACTGCCTTACGATTTAAGTTAGCCGCCATGTTTAAATTCAAATTTAAATTTCTATTATTAATAAGTAAAAACCTCACTGGCTATACTAACTTTGTATAGGAGCTGGCACTGCAACAACAATGGTTGATTCTTAGGTGTTAGACATCATATTTATACTTAGTTTATAACTATAAATTTTCTAATTTTATGCTTAATATTTTTAATTTTGGTACCAACTGAGAATAAATTCAGGTTGGTACTGGTACCAATTAGGTTTTGAACCATTTTGGAACTTTTCCATTAAAACCTCATTAGTTAAAAACTAGGTACTAATTAAGTTTTGGTACTATTAAATTGGTACCAATTAAATTTAAACGAATTTAGTACCGGTACTAATCAAATTTAAACAAATTTAGTACTAATTTAATGGAACTAAATTGATAAAAATGGAGCTCCATCTCTGAAGTTTGTTACAGCTTCTGCCAGCTTTCTCCACGTATCCTTACCAGGTTGACCTCCTATAAGATGCCCATATTTAATACTAAGATTTTTAACAGTAGGATCCAGAACTCTATATATTAAAATTTGAAATTCAATAACAAGAGAAGGAACAAGGATGGAATCTATAAGTACTGCAATGAAGAGGGTTGAAGCTTAAGAAATGATCTCAAGATTTAGAAGCAAGGAAGATCTCTATCGATACCTCACTTAGCATGGTAAGCATGTGACATATACTTAATCATATACTATAGTGGGTTTATTCCTTCCAACGATGGAAGGTACCAAAATTTCATTCTTAAAAGCTATACTCTGCGATGAGAAGAAAGCCTTCAAAAACAGTGAAATAAAGTTGATAGATATACCAAACTACCCAGAGATTTCAGTCACTAATCTCTACGAGGATGCGATGAAAGATGAAGAGTTGGTAGTTTATCTTCCTACCAAGAAACAACTCTCTAACAAGCTTCCAGAAAGGAGCTTCTTCTTTGGAGTTCTTGGCACTTTAAGAGAGAGTTATCTCAGAGAGATCATTGAAGAAGCTCACAAAAAACGCTACTCTATTTCTCCTGAAGATTAAAAGAAGCAAGGCATACTAATAAGCGAGACCTGGCTCGCTGAGCTTAAGAAGCACCCATTCCTCTCTAGTAAGCTTTGATTCATAACTTTGTAGGGAAACCTGGAACTGGTATATTCCTAATGAAAGAGCATGCGAAGGTTCACAGAGAGAGAAAGTCATAGACTATTTATGAAGTGAGCAAAAGACTTTATAAAGATGTCTAAAAGCTAGAAGAAATGAACATAGATGCAGGAGCTGGCACAAAGAGAAGAAATATGGGTCCAAGCAAGCCTTAAGAAGAGGAGAAGAAAGAGAAGCCAAACCCCTTTATGGGCCAATTTAATATGTGAATATATTCATTCGTTTAAATCTAAAACTTATTTATAAACATTCATTCTTCCTTCTCTCGCACAAACTGTTGTCTTATCTACGCTTACTCTCTTACAGCTGCTTTGAATCAAGTCTACTGTATCGATAGGCAAGTCATGCATAAGATGATACAGCAGCAGCTTCTTGTAGTGAGTCTTGATTTAACTCCAGTAGAATTCTATTCCATTAAATTAAGGACTATAAGGAACGTTATAAACAGGAGTTATATTTAGGTCTTCATAAGCTTTCTTAGACTCCTTAGTCTTATGAACTGATAGGTTATCAACAAACAGGATGATCTCTTGGTTGCTATACTTCTCTCTGAGCTTATGTAGGAACTCTATATACTACTCTCGCTTAATAGAGCGAGGGTGAATCACATAACTCTCTAAGCCTGAATCTTCACTTATACCAGCTAAAATTGCATGGGTGACTACCTTCACTTTTTAGTCATAAACTTCTATATTATCATACTTCTTATACCAAGACTTATTAATAAAAGTGTTGAAAGTAAACACAGCTTCATCTGCATGTATGAACTTGATGTTATTATCAATAGCTCTCTGCATTTAATCATATATATAGTTTAAATTATTACTATAAAATGGCACTGTAAAATCAATCACTCTCTTCACTCTGTTGACAGTCTTGAAAGTAATACCATTTCTTCTATAAATGTTGGCTATAGTCTAAGGAGAGATGCGCATATCAGGAAACTTGCGATGAAACATTACAGCTCGCTAGTCTAGAGGAAAGTGTGCCCAATACTTTAAAGTCTTAGAGTCACAGAGGTAGTCAATATGGTGCTGTGAGAACTTTTATTTTCTAGCAGGATGCTTTCAAGTACCAGAATTAAAATGCTAAACAGCTAACATGCAGTGATACCTAACAGTAGAGGCACTCTTGTGTAAGAGCTTTGCAATAGCTGCATAATTCAATACTGGTTTGACTTAATCTATATTAATACTCGTACCATACCTAAGCTGAAGCAGTAAATCTAAATATTTCTCATCATAAATCGACCCTAAATTTCGCTAATTTCTATTTCTCATTTTGTAAATAGGCCTAATTTCTCTACTAACCCCAATAAGACCCAACTATACCCTACAAATCAAAGCACTTATAAACCTCACTAAGGGGTTTTGGGGTTTTGAATAGAAATGTTAACTCCTCACATACTATACTTAAAAGATTACTATTTTCTATAATCACAATGACTTATAGAAAATAATACTATGATTGTATTAAGTTTACAATTTCAAATTAAAGCCAAAGTCAACCAAGAAATAACCTCAACACGCGATTAGAAGAACTTTCTAAGGAGCGATTAGATGATAAAAAAACCAGAGATGCAATTTACGAAATAAATGGAATTATCGACAAGATAAATTTGGGTGAGTAAATCAAGAATAGTCGCAAAGGTACACCTACATTCTCTATTTCAAGGTCGCTTTAAAGAAAGAGGTTTAGCATTTTGTAGAGCAGAGAGCTCAGCTAGAATAGCTCTCAACCTAATATAATAAGTTGTTTAATCTTAATGCATCTTATTAAAAGTCGAATTTATACAAGCATAGTCTCGAAACAAAATCAAAGACATTAATTACTGGAATCATAATGGTCAAATAATCTAGTAAAAATTGATCAAGTAAAGCCCTAATCAACCTCAAATCTCACGCATTCTCAATCCCCTATAAATCCAGTACTAAATGCTTTGAAATAAAAGTTTCTCAGAGTGGGTGATATCCTTAAACACAAGGAAAACCTTCATCCTAACATATAAATTCAAAATATAATTTAGAATTCATAAATTAACGGAACTGCAAGTTTGGAATAAGATTCAAAATCAAGGGAGTCAATTGAAAGTGTGAGTGGGTTGAGATCAATCATTCACAAAAGTAGAGTCAAATTGCCTACAATCAGTAAGTTTTTATAGAATTTTATAATGAATTAATTTTAGGAAAAGATGCAATTATATTTAAGAGTAAAAGCTAAAACTAAAGGCAGGGCAGCTAGATTATTTTTTTATTTTTATTAATAATTAATTCACATTAACTATTAAAGTTTTTTTTAACTAGAGTGAGTTATTAATGTCTACTGAGAATTCGAACAAATTAACTTAAGAGCAAGCTATAAGGTCATCATTAATTATATATTTTAATTTAAATTAAAATTAGAAGTTTTTATTTAGACATTGATTTCTTACAGAAAATTTAAATCAGTTAACGTTTAAAGAGTAGTTTACACTAAAAATTCTCTCAAAGATGCAAACAAAATAATCTAAAGATTAAATATTTCTGTGAATCCTAATTAACAGTAGAATCCAACAGCAAACCAAATAAGATGAATAAAGACAATAATATTTGTAACAGATTTATGGAATTGATAAATAACTTAAAGTAAAATAAAAGATAGCAGTGTTATAATTGTATACAAGAGTAATAATGAGTAGTTGTATGATTAAGATTAAAGTATATAGAGAGTAATTTTTAAACACATTTAATTTCAAATATTGTTAAGATAACACTTATTCCACAAATTATGAAATAATGCTTTCACATTTATTGTTGTCCATTACCAAAGTTACCAAAACCTTGAGCCCCTGCTCCACCACCTATTTAGTTTGAGTTCACTGAAAATTACATATTTTATGGGGGTCCAACTATAAATTGTTGTTATTATTACTGGGTGATTTAAAATATAGAAATAATTAGAATTATAATAGTTATTTTTTTAATAAATTAATATTATTACTGCTGCATCTACTATTAATCCCCAGCAGCTCCCAAACCTGCATTATTACCAAACTACTGTCTAATATTTCCTGCAATTCCCAGCACTCTATCATTAGGCATTTTAATTTTAATCAATTAAAATAGTATAACTATCAAAGTTTTTAATAATTAGTAAAATATGTGGGTAAAATAATATCTATTAAAGTTAATAATAAAAGGCACAGGTTATTGTTGTTGTAGCTATTACTACTGCTATTGCTGTACTGATGGTGGCTAATTTTCAACGTTTGATATTTTTTCAGACCATTTAACTCTGTCAAGGGGACAGTCATCATGTGTCTCAAGCCATTTATAGATACAATCTTAAATTATATTTCAAAATATTACATTATTTTAGTTCTTAATAGATGAAAAACTTCATCTTGATTTCTTGTTCATGTAATTCAATATCAATATTTTGTAAATGCATGTGGAAATGATGGCCACACTAACCCTGTATAGGAGCACAATCTTCACCTGCATATTTGCACTGAGGGCATGGCATTTCAAAGGGATTCATGCAAATAACGCAATGTGGATCGCTAATGTCCCAATTCCAAGTAGCCACTGCAAACCAACTGTCGATTTAAACTCTCATTTTTAAATATTGCTATCTTTAATTATTAATTCTTCTACTTTTTCTAATAAAATAACTCTGTAGATCATGAAATGTAAGATTATTAGATAGGTTAAAAGTAATCGTGTTTTTACAAAAGATAATTTAACTTATTATATTAAAATGTAATATACCTAGTTTTAGGTGAATTCTTTCAATTTTGATGATTTTTAGGTTTTTAAGGATTCCAATCATTAAATTAGTTTTCTTCCTGATCTCCAATATTTTTATCTGCCATTGTGGGAGTATAATCTTCACTTAAAAGAATCTAACTATCTTTTTATTTATAATTGATGCTTATAAAAAAGGTAAAGAGGTAATTTCTCCTTAAATTTGAGATTATATTTAAGTTTTATAGGGGAACGTTCTTTTTTTTCATCTGAAATTTATTGAACTTTTCAGTATTTTCCAGTCAAAAATATAATTTTAATTATTTTTATGCCTTACAACTTCCCCTTACTTATTTAAGTAATAGCACATTGAAATAAATAGATTTATTGAATAATTAATTTAAATATAGTAAAAAATAAGGTAAGTAGAATTTAAAGATATAAGGAATATTTGGGGGAGAAAAATATATTTAAAGTGTTTTTAATTCAGCAATAAGTAATTCGATTATTAAACTGATTTTTTACCAAAATAATTTTTTTCAAAGGGAAATGTTTATATCTTAAATTAATTTCGATTTGAATTTATAAATTTATTTTATTTAAAGATATTAGCATTTAATTATCTGTTTCCTCTACCAGACTTTATTTTATAGTAGTAAGACTATCACTTTTTAAACTTTTGTCTAACTCTTAATTGCTGCTGTTGCTATTTTATGATTGTTTTTCCAAATAATTTTGGATTTTCAACCTCATTGGGCTATGCATGGTATCTGCATTATCAGAGGAAGACACTGAATATTCATTGATACGAGAGGGAGTTTATTTAGTTTTACTATAACCACTGATTGATTCGGATTTCTATATATGTTTAAATATAGTTTAAAAATAGAATTATTTCTTAGAAGTCCCCTATTCTGATTCACTTAAAAAATTGTAAAAGCAATTAAACAGGAATGCAATCGAAAATATAAGCGAATGTACTAAAAAAAAATTCACTCGAATGCTCAAATATCATATCGTTAGCAGGAAGCTCAAGTATGGTCTTAGAAGGTCTCTGACTTTAGTTTGAATTTGTATTGACACTATTTGAAGATCTAGGATGTCCATAAGTTCCACTCAATTAGTGTTGAAGATAATAGTTGATGTTAAATTATGAGAACTATTACATTGGAGAACTTGTCGGGGTAAGAGAACCTCTACTATTCAGACGAGTTTATTTGGCTTAAATGTGTTATGGAGTTTGCATTTCCACCACTTTTAAAAGAATAACAAAAAATGAAGTTCTCTCATTATGCGCTGTTAACTTTTATTTCAAATTGTAAATACTTAGATGTCAGGGAGCTTTCTTATAGTCTTTGCCTTAGTCAATGAGAACAGATTTTCCTAATTTGACGATATAGATGAGTAAAAATTTTAGCTAAGATCACTTCCTAAAATCTTCGGCTTTCTAATTTGCCCACTACTCTATTTACTACGCTAGATTGTACTAACTGAACTATCTGAATCAGATTCCACAAAAATCTCATTTTAAATTTGGTTAGGTATTGGTAAAATTCCATTATTGTTTATAAAATTAAATCTATAACATAGTCATTATTTTCATTAAACTCGTAAAATTTGATAAAATCAATTTTATTTTGATTGTTATATAATTATTACTATAAATTTATTGTTAAACTCAGGAGATACGCTCTACTTATTATTTTTGATTTGATTTAACTATGAGTTATGTTTTTTATTTATATCTATTAAGGTAAGTTTTGAACCCATAGTTTTCAAACTACTACTTTTCTGCTCTTTATTTTATTCAAGATACTGCTAGTATGTACTTATGAATTCATTCATTTAATCGAGAGACATGAATTTATTTCCTTCTTTTTATTATAAATATATGAAGTCTAAGTTAATTTATAAATAAAATATTTAACTTCTAAAGCGTCGATATCAAATATTTCGGATCTCGATCCAAATTCCAAAACCATTCTCGCAAAGTTGTTTATAAGAATAAAGAAATAGTATTATAGTCTAAAATATTTGTTTTTATTATAATTAGAAGCTCAAAACTTTGGATTTACTTGTACAATCTTTTCTATTCTCGTTTATGTCCATGATTTGATCCACCTATATTAGAAGCTTGATTTATCATATTGCATTAAGAATAAAAATACTTTAATATAAGTTCGAAAACATAATACTTACGACATTTTTACAGTCATCAAACTTGTAATTGAGTAACTATTGCTCGTTTTAAGACATATGCAAGTGAAATTCCATGCTATTCAGTAATTAATCGATGTTTACATCTGCATGCATGTGAATCCTATTATAATTTATTAAGAGTGAATGATATTTTATTTTACATTCTCTGCTTATGAAATAAGTTGATCACTCTTATCATATTGAACAGAAATTGAATTGTCTTTATATCTTAGATTTCATTTTTACATACTTTATTCAAGAAAAACTCCTCGTTTTAATTAGGGTTTTTTATGTTTTAAAGTGTTGATTAATCAAGGTTCTATTAAGTTAATGTCCCTTCTGTGTTTCTTATGGCAGTAATGTTTTCTATAAATTGTATGAATAAATTATAATGAAAATTATTCATTGTTTTTCTTGGTAATAGAAATGAGAGATTCTCTCTTTCTGTTGAAATGACTGTAAAGAATGAAATTGCCAATGATTGTATATTTAAATCTAATATTATCTTAAATAAACTATAGCAAAAAAGTAAAGAGATAATATTATTTGATTGCAGAAGATGTTTTTTTAAGTTTGCTCATTCCTTCATTTCTCTTGAAAATTTGATAAGCTCTGGCATCACTTTCATCTTACTTTATAGCGACATTCAAAACCTCAAAAACCCATAAAGTAGTTTGACTGAGTTTTTTATTGATTAAAGTAGACTATTTAGGTATTATTATTTGTGTTTTTAATAGGGTTTATATTTTAAATATAATTAATTTAGAGTATTTATGCTAAATTTGTGGTCCGTAAATGACAGTTAGTATATAGATGCAGTTTAAATTTCGATATGGATGTGATGATTATAGTAATCAACTCAAGCTTATTTTTTATTACTCACCAATAAAAAGGCTGTTCTATAAATCTCCTGATACTGTGAGATCTCACTGTCAATAAGCAACTTATTAAAAAAGTTAGAAGCTTAGTTCTAAAATAGCCTCAGAGACCCTTAAAATTTTAGCAATACATTTCTATTATTTTATTTTTTATAAGGCACTTAAATACTGGGCTCATTTCCTTGCTAAAAAGAGACAATACACTTAATCTATTTTATCAATAAAAACTCAATCAAACTAGAGAAAGGGTTTTGGGGCATTGATTCATAGACACGATAAACAGTGAATAAATGACTTGACCCCATAGACAAGCAAATAAACTCAAATTAAGCTATTATTAGTATTATAGTTTTTAATATTAGATAAATAGAGTGATATTTAAATGAATTTTAGTTTATTCCAATAATTCTCCCTGGATTAGTATCAATTGTTATATCACCATAACCAACTAATCAAAATGTTAGTGTAAACACCAAATTATATTCTTTATATATTGCACTTACTTGTTAACATCAGAATAATATTGCTGAATTTTTTTTTAAAGCCAAATTAAATATAAAAGTTCTAAAGTCATTGATAAATTTAATAAATTAATTATTAATAAAGGAATAAATTTGAATTAAAAAATTAACTGAATTAAATTAATTATTATAAATCAACAGCAGTTGACATTTCTAAAGATAGATAATGCTAAACTTGTTAGATTAAAAGACATTAAAGTCAACTTGACTTTAATATTGACTGTACTATTTTATATTATCGAAGAGATGAGATAAATTGAGTTTAAGCTTGGCATTAATAAAAAAAATCACCCAAAATTAATCTCAATTTATTTCTATCCAAATATGCGATAAAATAGTAAAGGGACTGAATTTATATTCTCTATCTAACAAGCACCATATTGTCTAAGTTTAGACTAAGCTAACTGCCAGGAATAAAAAAATTATTAATTTAATTAATTAATTTTTTTTTCAAATTTAAATGTATCTCTACATTATTACAGATTACTTACTTTATTAAAATGATTAATTAATCATGTTTTTTTTATTTCTAAAAATAATTTTTTTAAAAAACAAATATTTTTTCACCTTTAATTCCATTTTAATGAGTAGAAAACTAAACAGTAAAAAATTATTATCAGTTTCTTTATTTTTAAAAAATCCGAATCAAAACTAATGTATTAATAATCATCCAGAAAGAATCCCATATGTAGTCAAACTTTCCATTTCTATCAAGATTCGCTCTATAAATTGTTTTAATAATTTCTATTATCATGAAATTGGAACAAATAATTACAAAAATTAGAATGAAACTTACCTTTCTAAATTTCTTAGAATCACTCCAAAGAATACGACACTCACACAAATTGCACAAATAAGCATCATATATGGGTATCTTTTCATCATTGTAGGATTAGGGGGGGGTGTTATTCTGCCCGTGCAGTTTCCCTCCCCTACGGAAAATTTTCCTGCACAAAGCATGTAAATTTATAATATACATTAATCCCATATAAAAAACATTTTTAATATATTTCAAAGTTTATAATTATCAATTGTCTCAGTATTTATTGTAAAATTTTATTGTAAAATATGTTGAACAAATTATTTTAAATAAAAATATATGTTACTTTGATAAATATTTGAAATTTTTATCATGATAAAAAATTGATGGTGTTAGAATATGAATTATTATCACATAATCGATGATAAAGATTTTAAGAAATACATAAAAATTCTATATTTTTATGTTTGGGGAGCAGTTTAGTTCCGAAGGTAGCAGGATACTATATTCGTGGGCCAGGAAACTTCCTTCTTGAGATTATTTAATTATGTCCCATTAGATTTTAAATTTATAAAAAAATAATAAATGATTAATAAAGTCATTGCCTTCCAAGCAAATTTAGATCTTGCCTTAGTACCATTTTAATCACTATTAGAGAAAGTTCATTTGCTGAGTATATATGCTTACCATAGTCTCTTAATATATAATTAAATAAATAGATATTATAGTTTATAAATTTATAATAAAGCATTATTTATTAGTATTAAAAAATATTCTTTGTAACAAACTATAGCAATATAAAATGTAAAATGGTTAATTTCAACCTTTTATTAATTCATAAATTTACCACATATTTAATTTTCATTAAATATAAGTGTTCTGACCGAGACCCCCCCTCAACCGAGACCCCCCTCACTTTATTGTAATTTTTTGATAAACTTATTTTTTACTCAAAATAAATTTCTTTCCCTGTGGGCAGCCATAACCATAATAGATATAACTTGACATGTTTCACTACGTCCATCTACCTTTTTGAAAACAATCTCCCATAGAGAAATAATTCAAATGACATTCCTATTTACTTTCATTAGTAATAATATGATTTTCAATAACACACAATAATATTATAGAAATTTCTTATAACTTAAATCACTTCCATTTGAGACTAAATATTAAGAATTAATATAATTATTTTTCCAATAATTTTTCATCTCTTTAATTCCTTATAAATACTTTTAATATTATTTTTACTTTATTTTGTTAATTATTAGTAAAATCTTTTTTTATTCATTAATGTATTTAAATTGTAATAAAAAATAAAAGAAATTATTTATAATTTCTCAAATCTAAGCTTGTACAAAAAAGAATTTACTAATAATTAAAAAAATAAAGTAAAAATAATATTAAAAGTATTTATAAGGAATTAAAGAGATGAAAAATTATTGGAAAAATAATTATATTAATTCTTAATATTTAGTCAAATGGAAGTGATTTAAGTTATAAGAAATTTCTATAATATTATTGTGTGTTATTGAAAATCATATTATTACTAATGAAAGTAAATAGGAATGTCATTTGAATTATTTCCCTATGGGAGATTGTTTTCAAAAAGGTAGATGGACGTAGTGAAACATGTCAAGTTATATCTATTATGGTTATGGCTGCCCACAGGGAAAGAAATTTATTTTGAGTAAAAAATAAGTTTATCAAAAAATTACAATAAAGTGAGGGGGGTCTCGGTTGAGGGGGGGTCTTGGTCATAACATATAAGTATTTTTGTCGTTACAGTATTAATATTTTGATAAAGTCTTATAATTTTTTTAATAATAAAATTCTCTTGGCTTGGGGCCTATTGTACCTGGAATTAAGAGGTATCAAGTTGATAAAGATGTGAAGTCTAAATAAGCTAAAACATGCACAAATCATGTCCCAAGTATATAGGCAGTCCATACCTTACTGGTATACTCTAAACTTTATGTCTAAACCTGGAGGGTTTATCAATGAGTGCAAGAATTATCGATCTTTTTTTTTATTTGATTAATCTATATGATCAATCAAATTTTAAGCCATATTTATTTGAGCAAGATAAGCTCAAAGATAAACTTGTAGATATACTTTGTGTGATATAATTGAACTATAAATCACAAAATATGTAATTATTTAAGTTAATGTTTACCATTTAATCAGCGTTTGTCATTCTTAAACTTATGGATTTACAACTTATATCTATACATTTGAATTATCAAAATGATCTCGCAAATAGTCATAAATGTAGCGAAAGACTTAATTACGAATGTTGACATATCATTATTCATTTAACTATTTATAAGAATAAAATGCTTTAATTAATTAAGTAAAACAATTTTGTATCATATACGTAGTGGTTGCCTACTAGGATTTCATTCAAAACCCCAAAACCCCTTAGTGAGGTTTATAAGTGCTTTGATTTGTAGGGTATTGTTGGAGTCTTATTGGGGTTAGTAGAGAAATTAGGCCAATTTGCAATATGAGAAATAGAAATTAGCGAAATTTAGGGTCTATATATGATGAGAAATATTTAGATTACTGCTTAAGCTTAGGTATGGTACGAGTATTAATATAGATTAATTCAAACCAGTACTGAATTATGCAGCTATAGCAAAGCTCTTACACAAGAGTGCCTCTACTGTTAGGTATCACTGCATGTTAGCTGTTTAGCATTTTAATTCAGGCACTTGAAAGCATCCTGCAAGAAAATAAAAGTTCTAACAGCATCATATTGACTACCTCTGGGACTCGAAGACTTTGAAGTATTGGGCACACTTCCCATTAGACTAGCGAGCTGTGATGTTTCATCGCAAGTTTCCTCACATGCGTATCTCTCCTTAGACTATAGCCAATATTTATAGAAGAAATGGTATTACTTTCAAGACTGTCAACAGAGTGAAGAGAGTGATTGATTTTACAGTGCCATTTTATAGTAATAATTTAAACTATATATATGATTAAATGCAGAGGGCTATTACTAATAACATCAAGTTCATACACGCTGATGAAGCTGTATTCACCTTCAACACTTTTATTAATAAGTCTTGGTATAAGAAGTATGATAATATAGAAGTTTATGACTAAAAAGTGAAGGTAGTCACCCATGCAATATTAGCTGGTATAAGTGAAGATTCAGGCTTAGAGAGTTATGTTATTCACCCTCGCTCTATTAAGCGAGAGTAGTATATAGAGTTCCTACATAAACTCAGAGAGAAGTATAGTAACCAAGAGATCATCCTGTTTGTTGATAACCTTTCAGTTCATAAGACTAAGGAGTCTAAGAAAGCTTATGAAGAGTTAAACATAACTCCTGTATACAACGTTCCTTATAGCCCCTAATTTAATGGAATTGAATTCTACTGGAGCTAAATCAAGACTCACTACAAGAAGCTGCTGCTGTATCATCTTATGCATGACTTGCCCATCGATACAGTTGACTTAATTCAAAGCAGCTGTAAGAGAGTGAGCATAGATAAGACAACAATTTGTGCGAGAGAGGGAAGAATGAATGTTTATAAATAAGTTTTAGATTTAAACGAATGAATATATTCACATATTAAAATTGGCCCAGAAAGGGATTTGGCTTCTCTTTCTTCTCCTCTTCTTATGGCTTGCCTGGGCCCATGTTTCTTCTCTTAGTGCCAGCACCTGCATCTATATTCATTTCATCTGGCTTTTAAACATCTTTATAAAGTCTCTTGCTAACTTCATATATTTTCTTTGACTTTCTCTCTCTGTGAACCTTTGCATTCTCTTTCATTAGGAATATACCAGTCCCAGATTTCCCTATAAAGTTTAAATCAATGCTTACTAGAGAGGTAAGGATGCTTCTTAAGCTCAGCGAGCCAGGCCTCACTTATTAGTATGCCTTGCTTCTTTTAATCTTCAGGAGAAATAGAGTAGCGTTTTTTGTGAGCTTCTTCAATGATCTCTTTGAGATAACTCTCTCTTAAAGTGCCAAGAACACCAAAGAAGAAGCTCCTTTCTGGAAGCTTGTTGGAGAGTTGTTTCTTGGTAGGAAGATAAACAACCAACTCTTCATCATTCATCGCATCCTCGTAGAGATTAGTGACTGAAATCTCTGGGTAGTTTGGTATATCTATCAACTTTATTTCATTGTTTTTAAAGGCTTTCTTCTCATCGCAGAGTATAGCTTTTAAGAATGAAATTTTGGTACCTTCCATCGTTGGAAGGAATAAACCCACTATAGCATATGATTAAGTATATGTCACATGCTTACCATGCTAAGTGAGGTATCGATAGAGATCTTCCTTGCTTCTAAATCTTGAGATCATTTCTGAAGCTTCAACCCTCTTCATTGCAGTACTTATAGATTCCATGCTTGTTCCTTCTCTTCTTATTGAATTTCAAATTTTAATATATAGAGTTCTGGATCCTACTGCTTAAAATCTTACTATTAAATATGGACAACTTATAGGAGGTCAACCCTGCAAAGATACGTGTAGAAAGTTTGCAGAAGCTGTTTCAAACTTCAGAGATGGAGCTCCATTTTATCAATTTAGTTCCATTAAATTAGTACTAAATTTGTTTAAATTTAATTAGTACAAGTTTTAAACTAATGAGGTTTTAATTGAAAAGTTCCAAAATGGTTCAAAACCTAATTGGTACCAGTACCAACTCAATTTTATACTTGGTTGGTACCTAAATCGAAATTATTAAGTATGAAATTAGAAAAATTATATTTATAAACTAAGCATAAATATGATCTCTAACACCTTATATTCAACCATAATTGTTGTCGTATCAACTCCTATACAGAGTGACTATAGCCAGAATAGTTATTAGAGCTTTATAATAGAAATTTAAATTTGAATTTAAACATGGCGTCCAACTTAAATCGTAAGGCAGTTTCTCTTGGAACAGGTCAATCATTACTCAACTTTGGCTCCTCCAAGAAACCAGAAGTAATTTATATTGAAAAGGAGGTTGAGCTAAGAGCTCTAGAGTTTGAAGCTGAGGTCTTTAAAATATAAGTTTAAAACAAGAAGTAGAGTGCAGAGATAGGAGTTTAAATATAAGTTGAATTGGTTGAGGAAGATAAGGAACATCAACCAATTGAAAAAATTAAAACATTTTAATGTGAAGACTGCTAAAATGTCTTCTCAACTGAGTCGAGCTTGAAGAGGCACATTAAAGAAGTACATTCTGGCAAAGCCAAGTATTATTTTAAACATGACAAAGTGGATGGAAGGTACCAATGCACAACATGCATGAAGTCTTATACTCACTCAGCCAAAGTAAAGAGGCATATGCAAAAGCACCACTTAAGTGAATTCCTAATTAAAGATAAAGAAACTTAAAAGCTTATACCTGCTAAAACAAAAAATAACTCTCTTGAGTCATAAAGAGAACAGGAGGAAAGGCTCAAGAGGCAGAAGCGTTTTGAATCAATGAATCAGCCAGCAAATGGTACTCTTATAGCATGTCTTTAAGAGAGAGCTATGTATATACCTGCATTGAATGCAATTGATATTGAAAGCTGTATTGAAAATTACTTGCATTTTGACTTGCCAAACAAGGCTAAGCTGATAGTGGTTGATGAGTATGCTTACAAAGTATATCCTTTCAAGTATCTCATTAAAAATGAGCAGTATCAAAATGAATTTGCAAATGAATACATAATACTGAGGGAGGCTTAGAAAAAATAGTTTAAGAACTTGCTTAGACTTGATGGAGTTATTCTTGGGCATGGCTTTGTTGCATTATGACTGAAAAAGTTTGAAATGACTTTAAGAGAGTATCTCTATCATAATAGATACCCAGATGATTTAAATGAGATACTGTCAGAAATGATTAAGGGTGTTTAAGAGCTCCATGAACTTGGGTATGTACATAGAGATTTGAAGCCTGAAAATGTTATGTTAAATCTCTGTTCTTTAGAAATTGTAGTCATTGATTTCAATAGAGCAATAAGATAAGAAATTGTGACTTTGGCTAAGGTGCTTGGCACTCCAGGATACTTTCCAATCAGGGAGAAGTGAACTAATGGCTCTGTTTAATGGGATGTATGGGCAGTTGCTGCCATAATCTTAGAGTGCGATATATAAAATATGTCTTACTTTGGAACAAAGCACGAAAAATAATCATTAAGTTTGGCTTCTAAACATATACAACAGGAAGATGTCTGCAATGAAATTAAGAAGCTTGTAAAGATGATAATCGTGAGAGCTCCAGCTTATCCAAGATAATCGCTAGAAGACATACATGAAGCACTCAAGAGAGCTAGATTCAAGAGGTACCACAAAGATAAGCAGATAAAATTTGTTTGAATTAAATACAATAATACTCATTAAATATTCATTAAATTCACAAAAAACCTGCATTTTCTCTATTAACCCCAATAAGACCCCAACAATACCCTACAAATCAAAGCACTTATAAACCTCACTAAGGGGTTTTGGGGTTTTGATTCTAAAAAAGAAAGATATTATCAAGATCTTATAATTTTATTACATTAATTTGAAGCATAAAGACAACTAGGAATGCAAGAATAGCTCTATAGAGCAGTAACATCGCTGATTTTTACTTTAAATGCTCTATATATCTTCGATATTTGTGCTTTCCATCTATTCTTAAAGGTATTCCACTATCACCATCCATGTATGATGAATATGAGGAGATAAACTATTAGATAAGTATTTATAAATTGATAAGAACTTCTAAAATAAATTAGAGAAGTCATTATACTCTTAAATCATAAAGTTTAGTATCCTGTTTTTTAGAAGCTTCGGCATTATTTGTTCCATGTATTGTTTGATTTCTCATTTCTTTCACAAGAGAGGTGTATTACCTGCTGAATGATAATCTCTTGTGTTTAAACTCTTGGAATATTTTTTCTAATTGAAGAAGTAAATAAAGCTCAATATAAATTGAAATAAAGCTTACCATTTAGTTAGATTGCTATAAAGAATCATAATACATAGTTGTTATACAAGGATATATACATAAAAATCTAGATATTTTTTAAAATGTGATCTTTAAATGACTTAAATTTACCATCTAACTTTTGTTTGTTCATGATCTCATTTGTGGTACTTTGCTTCTTAAGAATTGGGTTTTAAAAATCTAATGCAATGTTTTAACCTCTAGCATAATCATTTATTGACACTAAATTTCTAGCTGATCGAATCGAAACCCCTGAAACTATTTTTCTATATTTTAAAAATATATTTATTTAAATTATTGATTTTGGGATCTGTTAATGCCTAGGTGTATTGTTTGCTATATAAATATTTTACTTTCATTGTTGAAAAAACGACAACATTAATTTATTTATAATGCAGTATATAATAAACTCTTATATTCTGGGTTATTATATTTAGGAAAGTCTATTTATATAAAATATTATTTGTTAATTTTATTCTATTTCCTATATTTACTAGATTAAATATGTTCACTAAGCACCATTTTTATAATTTAAAAATCTGAGGAAATCTTTCAATTGAGAAGGACAAGTTATTTATATTTTTTATTTTATGCATATTATGAGTTTTTTTATGGGAATAATAACATATAATTTACAAATTTAACTTTAGACTTTTTCTCAAGTCTTACATCATATAACAAAAATACATGTAAGAATCCTCTCTAAATATACCCTTTTAAAGATCTATATTCATTAGTGACGTTGTAAATGCAATATTTTTAGACTGATATAATGATTTTACCAAACATTATTAAAATTTAGGCACACAATTCTAATTTTTTTCTAAATACTGGGAAAAACGCTTCCAACAATTTTAAAATCTATATAAAAATTAAAAATCAAATTAAACATTTCTGGGAGTAAATTTATAAACTAGATTATAGTATATACAATTTATGTTTAAATCATTTTGTTATTTTTAATAATTGATTGATATAATTTATTGGAGTGAATGGTATATTAAAATTTACAGTTATATGATAAAAACTTTAATTGCTAAACTAAATTTTCTCAAATATTTTTATTAATATAGATAAATAGGGGGGTGAGTTAAAATAGATCTACCAAATTATTTAATAATTAGAAAAATTATGCCTATAATTATGTTTACTTATAAAAACTATATCCATTTCCTCCCCCAATATTATTATTAAAATAAAAATCTTATATAATAACTGAGAAGTTATAAGGATTTGAGTGCGTTATCTCTTATATTTCATTGATTTTGAAAGATTCCTCTATTTTAACTCCTTCCTATGATGCTTCAACTTTAAACTAAATTAATATAAAATAGTTCTAGTTGTTTTAAAGAATATTATGGCATATCTATAGGTATCAATATTTATACTTTTTATAAAAATTTAAGTCAATAATCTTTTTGAAAACAGACTTCGTTTTAATTGTATCATCCTCAAATTATAAAAAATAAATTATGTTTAAATTCTTAAATTTATTTTAATTTTGTAAATGGTAGAACACTGATTTCATGACCAAGTACTTATCTATTATTTTTTCCTTAAACTTCTTTGCCCTGTTTTTTATCGAATATTCCTTTAAAAGTGCTTTATCCTTGATTTCTATCTTTTATCATTTTTTAATTATTATTGACTTCTGAAACTGCATCGTAAAATGAGCTCCTACTTATTTGGCTTGAGTCATCTTATGAATCAAGTATTTTAAATTAACACTAAATAAATTGACATTAATAATTTTATTATTTAATGGGTACCGTCAACTAGATTTGTACGATCTTAATCGGGAACTATTGTTTTATTGGAAGTATGGGGGAATTCAACTTTCAAATTAATATTATTTGGTGAAAAAAATATTAGAAACATAAAAATACCAATTTCAATTACTATAACCATATATTATACCACCATTTTTCTAATATACGATTCTCAAGGTTAATATGTCTTTTGTCTATTTATTTTTACATTAAAAATTTTTAAATAATTGTTTTTAATTAATAATTAATGTAATTTTCATTAAAATTTGAATTCTTTATCAGGTTAAAACTTTTATTGGTTAGTTAATTTTAAGTAAATTATATCATAATTTATGTTAAAGATTTTGAGTAATTAACAGATATTTTATTTTTTAATGAAAGGGGCAGGAAACTTCTCCCCTTGTGTGCATATAATTCTTTTAGGTAGGAATCCCCCCCCATAAGTAACTGATGAAAATTAAGAATCGCTTTTCCCATATAAAAGTTAGTAAGTTGTTGAGCTGGATCTCAATTTATCGAGTTTAGATTAGCTTATGCTTTAAAATGATGAGGAACTTTGGTTTTTATTAGAAATTTATAAAAAATTAAATTACTCATTAATTTAAACCATTAAATTTTCCTCTAAAGATCACTTTTTAAACTTAATTTTTAAAAATCTATTTTTTAGAATCACTGAATTCAAAATTGTTATTATCACTTGATGTTTTAAGAGTTGACTCTTTTTGAGACAATTTTACTTACTATAAATTTTTATTTTAATGTTAAGTTTTGATAGGCGCATTTAGCTTTGCAACATTTGCCTTGACTCGTATATTAAGGCTGTTATATGAATAAAAAATTGATAATCAATAACTTTTATTAATAATAAAATGTTTTCATTGACATTATGCTATGTTGATCCATGATTAATTTTATAAATTCAATGAAATTAGTGTTGATAAATAGTAAAATAAACTGAAAAAAAGTAAACTATATTAATATTAAATGATATGTGATTATGGAATTAGAACTCTCGAAATTTCTAAAACTTGAATTCATAGTAAGACTTGAAGCGAGATTGCTTGTTTTAAGACTACTCACACTACTCCCCAAAAAGGAAGTGATGTGGGATTATTAGCTGCTTATCAAATTTTAATTACATTTTCTTATTCAATTACTTACATCAATTATATTTAAAAAAGAATACAGTTATTTTGCTTGGCATACTAGAAGTGCTATCATTATAATTATTCCGAGTGTTTGCAAGCTTTATTTAACTTTTGCTTTTCTAAGATGTTGTTAATGGTGTAGTCAAATTTGAATATGTAAAACTGGATGATGATTGCTAAATTTAAAAATAATTATTATTATAAAAGTAGTCATTTCGATATAGGATTTAGCATAAATAACTTATATCTTATTGCAAGTTTTTTTAATAAAATTATTATTTAACAATATTTTTATTGATAAAATGTAAAATTCATTCTAAATATCTAAAAAATATTAATCGTGATATAAAAATAGAAATTGCATAATAAAATAACTATATTAGTTTTAACTCAGCTTTTAAATGATGTAAAATCTTATATTTACAAGGTTATTATAAAACTTCGATTAAATTAATATTTTATTGCTTATTAAAGTTTTAAGACTCAGTCTCACTCTCCTCGCTATTACTTACAATATGTTTTCCCAATTTACGAGACTTATTGCTATCTTAATTTTATTTTTGTTATTTTTGACTTTGATTTTGACTTGAGCTATTTTCTCAATAATTATTAATAAATGAACAATTATATCCAAATTATTAAAAAAAATAAATTATAATAAATCTCCTTCATTTTTTTATTTGAATTGCATATTTTTATTAATATTACTATGATACTCCAGTTATCTCCCTTAATTTGGAATATTATTAAACTCTTGCTATTTTTATATTTTACTATCTTTTTTGGATTTAATCTATTTTTATATTAAAAATAAAAGAAATTTTTTATTGTGGGGTAAATTAATAAAAATAATAGATTTGATAGTGTCATGACATTTTTAAGTTTGAGTTTTATCATTTTTTTTAGAAAATCCATTAGATGTAATTTCGACAATTGAGCTTTAAATATATAAATCAAGATTTTCAAAAAAAATTATTAATAAGATTTTTTAATGAATAAATAAAAATAGCTGTGTTATGAATCATAATCGATGTAAATTATATAAAACCCCATTTTATATAAATGAAAATTTAAATTTGGAGTTTATAAGAATAAATCTATCATAATAAAAATATTAATATTTGGCCTAATAAATAATCAATAGATCCATTAATTTTTATATTATAACAAATCGATGTATAAATTAATTATTACAACTCTTTTTATGCTATAATTGAAACATGGGTTTTTATAAAGAAATTTTTATAGATTTACCATAATTAAATCAAATCAAATTAAAAATTTAATTAAAAAATGTGATTTGATTTTTGACAATAATTTTTTTAATTATTATCCGCTTAATTTTATAATTCCCCATGCTTTTATTAATATTTCTATTTCTTATCAATTAAAATTTTATTTAATATGTCATATTATTATATTTAATTTTATAATTTTTTATCAATTAGGGAACTATTTTTGAATAAATTTTGATCGGTTTTTTAGCTTAAATAATTCGAACTCGTTCAGCTTTTCCTCTCTTGCTCATCATGAGATCTAAAAAAACTAAACTTAATCATCGAATATTTACAAAATTATTAATCAATTATTTAAATTAAATTCTACTTAAAAATATATATATATATATATAAAAGTTTAGAGTGCCTGTCGCTACTCTAAAGAAAAGAAGACTCAGTTTATTGGAAATTATTGATGAAAGAATGCGATGAATCGTCATGATTTTTTAATTATTAATATCATATATTTTAAATAATTTAAATATAAGATAACAATTTAATTTCGATATTATTGTAAAATTTAATTATGATTTAGTGCTCTTTAATTATTTAGTGAGATTTATGATTTAGCTTAGATTATTTCAGCAATATTTTGTGCCTTTTTTTAGTTATTAAAATTTCTCATCAAAACTATTATTTGGGTTATAGTTTAATTTGATTGTTAGAAATAAATGGGACTTAAAAAAAAACACTTTTCTAAGTAGTAGAATTTTATAACATATTTTACTCGAACTATTCTTACATTAAACTGGAAAATGCTAGAAGAATTGAAATATATGAATCTAAATTGAATACTAATTTAATAATCTTCAACAAATAGTATTTCAAATTATAGAATTATATAAACTTTAGGTGAAAAATGCAAGTTTTTATAACAAACTTTAGTAATTCAAATTTCTTTTAGACTTTTGTACTTTTATCGAAAAATAAGCAATAATTTTTAATAGATTATCATTATCATTTATATTTTTAAGTATTTCATGAAAAATGACCTTATTGGTAAAAATTTAGCTAAACTATTGAATTTATTTTTTCAATTAATAGTCTCTTAAAAAAATATCATATACCACTCCCCCAATTAATAATATAATATTGCTAAATAATAAAACTATTTTTTTAGATTATTAAATATATATTTATTTTTAGATATCATTTGATAATAATTTTAAAGAATGAGTTAAGTTATTAGAAAAGGTTATATAATAATTTAATAATCAGAAGTTAGAATAATGCAAAAAGTTGACTCAAAATATAATCATAAATATTCTATTTAATTACTTATAATTAACTTGCAAAAAAAATATTTTAATATTTAATAAATTGAATAACCTTAGCCGACAATATTATTGTAGGAAAACATTCGATTTGGAAAGTAAATTAATAATTAGTTAATAATCAAATTCGATGTAGTTGAAATCGTCTTAACCTAGACAAAATAGTACTTGCTCGATAGAGAATTTATTATCAGCTGAATTTATTATTGGTGGTACCCCTATTTTTCTCATCCAAGAAGCGAGATAACTAGAATTTAATTTAAATGGCTCATAATTAAAACTAAAAAATTACACAATATTAAATTGAAGTTATCCGCCATCAGGAATGAAATAAAAATAGTGCCACTAATGGTAAAGTCTACTAATTTAATTTCTTTATTGGAAAAGTAACATATTGTCTAGATTTCGACAAAGTCTACTGTCATTAATTTGTTTATAAATTGATATATTTATTTTCCCAAATCGAAAGTATTTCAACAATAGTATTAATTTTTTATCATATTTTTAATAATAGGTTTAAAAAACTTTTGATGATTAAAAAATATTATTTTTTAATCAAAATAAATTCATATATTTCAAATTAATAAAATAAATTTAAAATAAAATAATTATTATATAAAAATTATTTCTAAGAAATAGTATTTCTTAGGATATTTAATTAATTTATAATATTAGGATTGTTCTAAATTCATCAAAATTGATATAAATTGTCAAATTAAATATCATAATTTCATTTTTTCAAATTCTACTTCAGTTAACTAAAATCATTAATATTTTAATTTCATCTTTGCTTAAAATAATGGCCATTAATCGAAATTAATATATTAATATTATAAAATATTTTTAATCTTAAAAATTATATTTATAAGTTAAATTAATCAATATATTTTTTTACTTACTTTATTTGAAAAAATAATAAAAATTAATTATTTTGAAAAAATATTAAATTTATTAAATTTAAGTGGGGTATAATTATAAAATAAAGTTCAATAATTTTACTACTTTAAATTTGAGATTTGGAATAAATTGTAATAAATTTCATCTAAATTCTTATAAAAGTCTTAACTATATTACATTATACTATATGAAAGTTCTATGGATCAAATAACTAAACAATATTATAATTATTAATTTTTTAATATATCATTCTATCTTTAATATTTAGGCACCTCAATGATTAATCATAATATTTTTTAATTTATGTATTTGATTCAAAATTACAAAATTATAAGTCAATTAAATAAAATAAAAAATCCTGTATAAATATGATTTAAATTAAATATCTTCTATAACTTTCTTTTTATAGACATATTGATTATATGTATATATATATATAAGTTTTTCACATTAAATCATCGTATAGTTGATCAAAACTTTCGTCTCCCCGCTTAAGCTTAGACATAAACGATTTATCATAGTCGTTATTATTGGTTGTTTATGAATTAGCTAGCATTAATATTTCATTTTAGCTGTTTATATTCTATTGAGAATGGATTTACTGCTAATTATTTGCGTGCATTTAATTATTTAGTAGTTTGGTTTGTTACTCTATAAGATTGATGTCAAAATCGTCATGCTTTTATTCTATTAAATGACGGCTTTAAATAATTTATTATGGCTAGTTCTGTATATTTTACCTGTTTAAATGGGAATATTAAGTTTCATTACATTTTTAATCTGTGATAATATAACCATATGAGTTCATTTTATCAATCTTCGTCATTTCATGGTCTGGGGACAACTTTAAAATATTTAATTTAAATTTTATAATAAAGACAACACATTATGGTTATAGTCTAGCATTTCCTAAACCTAGCCAAAGTATTTCTAGGAGCTCTAATCAATCCTTGAAATGCCTGCAACAAACTTAGCATTGGTAGTATTTTATGAAAGATCTTGACTTTCACTCTTCATTTTGAACGACTAATCTCTGGATTTAATATTTGGTAAACTTGTATCATTCATTGCATAATTTTAGTAGCTTTGGTTATCAGTAGGAATTCATTAATTTTATGTCTGATTTAAAGATAGATTTGAATTGCCTGATAAAACTCTATTCTATTACAGTTATAAGGGATTTTATGGTTTATTATGAAATTAATGCATCATTAAATTTTGCTAATCATTAACTTATGAAGCGAGCAAGTCATCTATTACTAGAGATGAAGGGCTCTTATCACAATTGTTGAATTAAATAGGTTTTTAATTCTAGCTGGCATGTCCATCTACAAACTCTTAAGATTCTTACTCGAAATCTTAAGATAGGTAATTTAATAAGTTATCATTTTGATAAGGTAAAATTTATTCTGACTGTTTTCTTTGCTTGTTATTGGATGGAGGGCTTTATGGTCCCATATCGAATGTACTTTAATGAATATTGTTTTCTCTGTAAGAATTTGCTGACTGTTGTTAGGCTTACAATTTTTAAGTGTCCAGTTTTAGAGGTTAATTTGGAATAATTTTGCCAATGTTTCCCTAAACCTCTTGGGATTCCCTGATTAAATGAAGATTCTCAATTCTCTAAGTATTTAGTTGAGAACTATTTTATGCTTCTTATTAAATATGAAGTTGTCTCTGTTTTATCTAATCAAGTTACTGTTAAAACTGTTTTTACATCTATATTTGTTGTAGTCTCATTTATTCAATGAGAATCTATTACTACTCAATTTTTATAGATTAGTCTTCAATTTTTATCTGTTAATCTTAAATAGTGCTATTCTTAACTCTTAAATCTTCTTGAAGGCTCTTATTTTAGATTATTTACACTTCAAGCTAGGTTTTTAATTAGGCTATTTCAGACAGGTAAAATGAGATTTTCTAGGTGTTTTAGGGTTTTTATTAGGCAAGATTTTGATCATAATATTGAGCTTAAAGTTATTGTTGTAGTTGTTGATTTGGATTCATTTAAGAAAGCATTAACTAATCATAATCTTAATCATTATAGAATTGACCGCTAAATCTATTTTGATTTTAGATTGTTTAGTGGCTTTCCCGTGATTATTATCTTGGTTAACTAATGATATTTTATTGAATTTGCTATATGGAAATATTTTCTTAAAATTGCTATGAAGTAGCAGAGTTGTCGAATGTTCTCATATGTTTTATATTTCCATAACTCAATTCTTTTTCCTAATTTTAGCTATTCTTGCTATGAGAACCTTCTCTAGTAGCATTTTAAGTAATTTAAAATTAATGCTGATTTTAAATAGTTTGAATTCCTTCAGCATGAAACTAAGAAATTTTATTTTTAGGAGGCAGACCATTATTTTGATTCGAATTTCGTTGAGATTTTTAATTGCTGCCTGAAAAACTTCCTCTTTAGAGCACTGAGGAGGTATTGTGACTTTGAAAATTTTACTAAGATTGAGTTCTATACATAGCATTCGAGGGATTTTGTTTCTAGTTTGAATTATTTTGACTATATTAAGTAGTGTTAATTTATCTTGGTCTATCAATCGATTAAGGTCTTTCGTTGTAATTGTTATCATTTGTATTGATAAGCTTCTGTTTAATGCTATTGCTATCGACTTCCATTCTTAAATCCTTAACTCTATTAGTTAAGCTTGACATCTATAAAATAAGTTCATCTCTAAATGTAATTTACCACTTGAGTCTTTGAGAGTAAAGGCAAGCCGCCATCAGGTGGTTGAGAGTTGAAAGGCTTCTCCAATTTTTCTCCAAGTATCTAATCAATAAGCATTAACGTATATAAGTTCCTGTTTTTCTTCCATACTATGTTGTTTGTGACTTGACACAATACCTTGGACTATAGAAAATGTTTGGATTTAAATATAATGAACAATATCATAAGTTTTATATAACACCTACCCATTATTCCACTCTGATTCGCTCGTGTTTGGACATATTTTTATATCTATTTTCTATTTCTAGCATATACAACACAAACTATTCGTCCAATTTTTTAGCTTGCTCTGAGTTTTAGTATGCTGAACTCACACTACTCTAATTATGCACTGAGTTATATTAGGAGGTTTTAGACATTTTAATTTGAAATTTAAATTTTATATTTCGATTGATTCCTCTATATTAATCAAATAAATGACTTATCTGACTTATCAATAAATTTGAATTCATACTTAATCTTCCCCTAAAAGCTTAATAAATTCTCTGTATCACTAAACCAAGTTAGACTTACTCTTATCTTCGACTGAAAAACTCCATGTTTATCTCTCATTTCCCGCATTTGTTCAACATCCGCATTAAACAATTCCTCCTACTACCTCTTCATTTTCTCCTCCTTATCCTGCAGATACTTCTCGTATTGCTCCTAAACCTACTTTTCCCTCAATTTGAGTTCCTTTTCCTTCTCCTTGAGCATTTTCTACTTCATTTCCAGGACTTATTGCCTCTTTTTTTCATGCTGATCTCTCAGCATCTTTTGCTCCTTCTCAAACATTTTTCGTTCGTCTTCCAGTTGCTTATCCTTTGTTCTTTCTCTCTTTTATAGTTTTTCTTGTTCTTCGTGAAGCAATTACTGCTAGAGTTCTTTGTTCTGTTTTACACGCTCTACTCGTTCTTGGTTGTAGAGTTGACGAGCTAGTTTACGGTTTGCTTTGAATTCGTTGTCAAGGGGTTCTCGGAGTGGGATTTCAGGTCTGCCTGCTGACTAAATAAATTAGATTAAAGTCGAAATTTGTTTTAATTAAGTTAAATTTAGTATAAAAAGTTAAGATATAGAGAACATTTCATGCTTACATGGGGTAGAGACCTTGATAAATTTGCAAAACCCATCAGTTTCCTGGAAATGTCCTGGTTCATACTTGAGATATTGTTATTTGAAGTTTTCTGGGGTGACCCCCTAAGTTTAGACTCTATAAATCCATTTTTATTATTACTTTTACTTACTCAACATGAGACTACTAATAATATTTCCAAGCACGCCGTTCTTAATAGTTTTCTCAATTAATTCAATTTTCGCTATAAACTTTTATTAGATAAATTCCAAATAATAAAAATAACTGATTAATGTTAAATTATGCATACCTCTTCTCTTTTCTTCATAATGCTAGTATCTAATTTGCACTATAGTTTCTGATATTCCTTTCTCTTGAAATTAATCAATTGATCTATAAGTAATAATCATTTAAAACTCAAGCTCTATGAATAATGAAAAGAAATTAATAGTATTTTTAAACAATAATATCACCAAACTAAGAATATTATTTTCGATTTTTTTATTTATATATATTACTTTAACTTACTTTGCTACCAAGGTTGATGGGTCTATTTATAGAAATTTGCAAGCATTTAATGCTTCATCATTCAATGAACCATCCGAATTAAATAGTAGTTGATTCTACATCATAATATAAGAAATTTATTTTCATTGATTCATTGCTTAATTACCTGTTTGCTAACTCCTTAATTCAACATTTTATTTTATATTATAATTTTATTTTCCTATAAAATTAGATCATCTTTCATAGAATATTCCTTCATCGTAAATTATCTATTAGTTTAATCATAGTTAAAATATATTTGTTAGTGAAAAAGTACTGCTATCTTTTTGGTAAATTGATATTTAATTGTAATATTTTATCCATTTTGACTGTCAAAAATTAATATTGACACTCTTTGTTCTTTAATGTTTTTGAGTGAGTGGCCCTGACCCCAAAACCCCCATACTTATTTTACCTCCCTCTCCTTGTATAAAATTTATTTAATGCTTATATACTCAATTAAATTTGACTTTATCGTGCTCTTAAATGGATCTATAGTGGCTCGTACAGAATTCATCATACCCAGTCCTCCCATAGCAATTCCACCCCCTACAACCATGTCAGCAATGCGTTTCTACTGCTCTTTAATTCTATCTGCTCTTTCCTTCTTCTCAGATATTTTTTCTTAAAGTTTTTACTTGTACATATTGTGAAAATTCATGCTTCTCATGTAATTTTCTTCTTAGTCCATTTTACGTAGCAGAGAGAGCTCTTCTTCAAATTAAAAAATTAACAAAAAAAGCTTTAGCATAAATTCTTGGAAGTTTACTTCTAGAATTCTTTCATATAAATATACACAAGCTCTTTCTTCTTATCAATATCCTCTTTCAAAGCGTCTTTAACATCCACAGCCAGTTAATCTCTCAACTCCTGCTTCTGCATGTAATAGTTAAACTGCTCTTTCTACCTCTTAACCTGCTCCTTTTACTTCACTGCCATACTCTCCATCTTCCTCTGATTTCTGATTTTTAAGTTTTCCATGTCTCTTTTGATCAAAATCTCCCTGTTCTTCACTGTTTTTGACATTTTCTCAAGATCTCTCTGTAAGACCTCGTGGTTTATTGTGCTGCTCAGCTCTTTAACCATCTGAAGTTTTGTGGTCACTATCTCTGCATGAATTTTAAGGTCTTCCTGCTTCTTTTGGAGGCGGTCTTGCTTTTAACGCTCTTTCTCGTTAAGTTTCTCTTCGATTACTTTTAACTACATTTCTACTTCTTGTTGTTCACTCTAAAATACAATGCAATTTGTTAATATAAATGTGTTTTGGATTTTATAAAAGTATGATAAACAGCTATAATAAAAAGCTTAATAAATGACATTTGATATATAAATACTACATGGATTATGAATTCATTCACTTTAATTAATAGTCATTAATCAATGAAATTAATTGCTTTTATGAAATTAAATGTTATATATAGTTTTTACACAAGTATATCAATCAATGTTTGTATTTCATTGTTTCTTTTTGGAGGAGTGTTCACTTTCAGACAGATTACTGCCAAAATTCTAATTATTAATGTTATTTTTATCTTTCTTTGTATCATTCTTATCCTTATCACCCCCATTATTGGTATCTCCCTCATCATCCTCATCTTTCTCCTCTTCATTAATTAACAGGTTCTTTTCTTACTCCAAAAGTGACAAAACCTTTCTGTAGTTCATTATTTGCTCAAGTCTATCCTCCACTGGCTTCTCGAGAAGTGCCAAGTACTTATAAATCTCTTGAGTTTTTTCTTTTTCTTTGTAGTATAGCTCTGTCTTTTCCTAGATTTCCTTTTCTTTTTGTGATAAAACTGCGGAAAGAATTTTGTTCTGGAAGGAAATGAACTGAATTCCGTTTCTTATGTAGTCCCAGTATTTAATGAAAATAATTTACATCTTTTGACTATCAATAAATTTAACTTGTTATTATAAATTGAAGCCTCTTCTTGTAGCACTCAACTTCATCATAGCGTTTTCCAGTGGCAGCGACTCCAGTACCCGCACTCTTACCCTCCTCCACGCTCTTCATCTTCTTAAACTTATTCATAAGTATTTCTCTATTTTCATGTCTCAACTGAGTACGCTTCTTCAACTCGCTCTTGATTTCATCAGCGCAGTTTATCGCCCATGCCTTCAAGTCACTCATTGAAATTTGAAGGTTAACTACTAGTTTCTCGAAAACTTCCAAGTAGTCATTCTGTGCTGATTTCTTGTCTATGCCGTTTGCCTTGCGTTTATTTTATCTTTACTTTTCGTTTGGAATCATACAGTAGAAGATACTGTTTAATATTAATTGCAATAAAAATTACTAGATAGTAAGATTTCAAAGGTAATTTAAATTTATGATGATACTTGAGAGAATGTTTATTGAATCATAATCCTCGCTGCTAAGTTGATTAGCTTCATAAGCCTCATTGATAATAGCCAGGAATATATTGGTAAGAATGAACACAAACAACACATTGAATGGGAAGAAGAATATCACAGCCATAGGTTCATTGGCCTTCTTCAGGGCATTGTAATCAAAGTCACCGATTGTGATTTCGAAGCACTTTCTGATGGCGTTGCCCAGGGAGTTGAAGTCTTGGAGTTAAGCGCCAAATGAAATATAAGCCATTCCTACAAATCCAAACAAGAAGATTTAAGTTAATAGGAGATAAAACTTCAGTTAATTAAGATTTTTAAAAGATTGCGAAAATGATCAGGAAATAGAAGGTATCCTCCTTGCTAGAATACAGGGTATTACTAAGCATATTCATGTGCTTGCTTTTGTTCATGTAATTGTTACTACCGAGATCCCCCCCCCCAGGACCCCACCCCCCCCCCACCCCATACCCCCCCATACCCCCAACCCCATCAAAATACCCCATTTCATATCAAATTTTGTATCTAAAGGGTCTAAATCGATCTCCTTCTTGACATATCGACATCATAAACCCTATTTATATAAAAAATTTCAATCTAGACATCATAGACCCTATTTTATGAATATAATTTCCTTATAATTTAAAATTTATTTATTTTCAAAATAGTGAAAATAAATCATATGAATTTAATACTTTGTTAAGTTTCACGTTGTTTCTCAACCATATTATGAAATATAAATTGAAAAACTTGTTCATATTTTTTTATAATGAAAATAAAATTTTTATATAAAATCCAAATACTGTTATTTACAAGATTTGGATGACAATAAAAATTAATTAAGATAGATTTAATTATTATAAATATTTGGTAGCTTTAGTAATTTATTAGAAGGTCCTGTAGTAGTAGTAGTAGTAGAGGCTATTCTACTAAAGCTACCAAAATGACGAGATCTCCTATTTAACTATTATAAACTGCTACCCCTCTATAATAAAACTTTACAATCTCTAACAACCCACGAATCAAACAGATGAACCTACTGCTCCTTAATTCTAAAGCCCCGCTCAGCCAGCAAGACGACCCATAGCTGCTGGAGGACCCCTCAGAGGATCTGCTGCTTGACCATCTTGAGTTTGACGACCCCCTGCTAACAAAGACATCTTTCAAACAGCGTTTAAACATTACCCTGAGCAACATTCAGATGGCGGAAAAAAGTCATGGGGCCCTCTGACACGTGGTGAGTAGCATTCTCGGCAAGCGCTCCACGCTCTCCCATTCGACACAAGTGGACTAGGTTTTGGATAGAGTTTGTAGTATCGAGAAGGAAGATGGCGGCCGCCATATTCAACGTTCTCATGATAATTCGACGCACCACCAAACCATGGGTGACTTCTTGGATCCCACCACGGATGTCTCTGCAAATGCACCTCTATTAAGTAAGATTCGAGCATTAGTTGTTCACACCATATGTAGGGAAGGAGCACAATGTAACCTATTACCTAAAATAAGTGATCAGATGGCAAGTCCCAGAAATTATCTCAAGAACGCCTGCTGTCCAGATACCGAGGACTCAGCCACCAAGCCAGTTGGCATCCTGAATACTCATGAGTAGCCAAAGGCACTAAACTCTTATGCCAAAGCACGAAGCACTAGTGCATTGCGCCTAGCGAAAACCATACTACTCTAGTGCTAAAGTGTATCAGAATAAACCCTTCTAAATAAGGATTCTTGGCACCCTAGCCTATGGCAGTCAAACTGGCCTGTTTGGAGGCAGCACTCTACATGAGTTGGCTTAAGGTCGCATACATTAGGGCACTCACTGCATGGAGCCGACTTATAAGGACTCTGAGGGTCAAGTGATTTTGAATATTCCAACTACCTGGCATCATCACCAAAAGTATTCATCGGATAATCTTAGTATGGTAAACAGCTGCCTGTCCAGTTATTTGTAACTCGCTAGCTCGGACTGTGCTCTCTAGATCGAGGTACGATAAAACTAATGTTGATTGCTGAAATCATTAGAATTCGCCTGCAACAAGCTCACTGTCAAATTCAACGATTTGAAAAATCCCAATCTGAAGGTCTCCTGAGCTAGACATTCTGAGTGCCTCCCACCAACTAAGACCCAATCAAGAATAATGAGACTGTAGACAACATCATGAACCGAGCTGCTGACAGAGACAAGAGACCCCTGTCAATAAGCAAGGAAAGGCAGAGAAGAGATAGCGTCATGAAGAGATTCAAGAAGGACCTGGCCATGATGATGCAGAGTGCTCCCACCTCCCCCTCTGTTCCTGCAGAGATTCAAGCCCGCCCTCACTAAGGACACCGTGGATTCGTTGATTAAGGAAGCATTGAAATTCAGACCAATGGATGGAGAATGCGCAGAGATCAAGAACCTGGACCGGGAGAGACAAGAGCAGCTCAAGACCTTGAGAGAGAGATTGGCAAATTTGTGAAGTGAATTATGTGATATTAAGTTTCAAGTATTAGCATTTTGATTAATTTTATACGTCTACAAAAAATTGTAAATAACAGCATTGTGGTTTTACTATGATACCAAAATATTTTTTAAAAATATTTTGTCCCTTAAATCAACTTCATTCGACATAATTCGAAGAAATAGTATGAGTAATTTTTTAAGTTTTTTTTTCTTCTATAATTTTATAAATCATAATGGATAAAATAATTATAAAAAAATGAAGATAAAAAAAAATTAAAAAATTACTCATACTATTTCTTCGAATTATGTCGAATGAAGTTGATTAAAGGGACAAAAATTTTTAAAAAAATAATTGTGTATCATAGTATATAAAAATTTTACTTTCATTAAAAAAAATATGAAAAAGTTTTTAAATTTATATTTCAGAAGCTATAGTGTAATATGGTTGAGAAACAACGTGAAACTTAACAAAGAATTAAATTCATATGATTTATTTTCACTATTGTGAAAATAAATAAATTTTAAATTAAAAGGAATTTATATACTTAAAATAGGGTCTATGATGTCGAGAATGAAATTTCATATATAATATAGGGTCAATGATACCAAGATGTCAAGAAGGAGATCGATTTAGACCCTGTAGATAAAAAATTTGATATGAAATAGGATATTTTAATGGGGGTGGGCGGCGGTACGGGGGGGGTATGGGAATGGGAGGGGGGATGGGCTACCCCCTGGGGGGGGGATCTCGGTAGTAACATGTAATCAAACACCTTAACACTCAAGAATATGGTGTTAATGGCTACTACATTAGTGTAATTCATGAGAATTCTTTGCACAGTATAGAATTTAGGAATAAACCCTTGATTTTATTGAGAGGGTGGCAGAGCGAAGTCAAGGAAAGACGCTTATTAGATGTACATAATCCATAATGCAATACTTGCGATGGCGAGAGCGAAATAGATTATGTCAAAATAAGTGAAAGATGTAAAGGTCGCATCCCATCTACGGATCCACTCTGGCGCTTTCTTAAATCTCTGTTTTCTTTCAATTTCAGAAAGGGAATCTATCTCAATGCGCTTCCAGCGATCGTAATGTTTACATTTGCTTATTAGTTTCCTCACAAACATCACCATATTCATAAAAAAAAGCATGCATAAATACCATATCAAGATAATAAAATAAGAATATATTATAGATTGTAGAGTAGAAGTAACAAATATAAAGCTTCAAAACCAAGTCTAATCATATCTCCTCTTGTCTTATACTGATTAAGTCTCATAGTAAATATGTTAATAGACGAACTTATGCTTCCATCACTCGGGAATCCAAAGCTAATGGTAGAGTACGAATGAACATATTAACTTGCTTCGAAACTAACTAACTCTAAATTTAAGGACAAGAGTCTATCACTAATGATATGATCTTCAATGAAATCGTTAATTTAAGAGTCATAAAGATCAGGCGAGAAACTCAAATCTAAGCAGTAACCACCAGAGCTTTAATAACCATCTAGTGAGTAGGTGTATTGGTAGTTGC
>ARYC01002458.1:0-80712 GCA_000711775.1 Oxytricha trifallax
TGATTAGACTCTTGTATTTAGTGGATTCAAGTCTATGTTTTTTTATCCAGGAGTACATTAGCTCAGCTGGCGCAATCTTGTAATGATAAGGCCCCAAAAAAATTAGAGGTAATCTTAAGTCCATGTACTTTTCCATAATATTCTGAGACCTGTGATAAGGAGCATTATCAAGAAGTATCAAAGTATTAGATCTCCACTAACTGTCAATTGTTTCGAGTGTATTAATAAGCTTGCACAGAAAAACAGTACAGGAAGGAGTGTTGATTAGTTCTGCCATGATTCACTGTATAAAACAACTCTCCTGTACTTGAAACCCCTATGATCATATTCATTTATCTAAGTCTCTGAGAATTTTTAACTCTGTTCTTAACGTAAGGTGCAGTCCAGCCCCTGCGTCTTTCGTCTGTTGAGTTCAGAGTTCATTCATCGATGTTGATAATTCTCTTGCCTTTACTTAACTAGAGCACGAACTACTGTGCTTCATATTATCTCTGCAACTTACTACTATTACTATTATGCAGAGTTGAAATATGCTTGATTTATTTGTAGGTCATCATTAACTCATTTTTCAGGAAGCGTCTTATCATTTACTTACTGCACCTTAGCTAGATGTTCTTCTATAAGCTGCACTGAATATCTGAAAGCTGTACAGGTTAAGTATCAAGCATGAGCATGTTAACAATATGCGTGCGTGCTCTGCTGTGAAGCTTTCTTATACCTGCCTCTGTTAACTTACTTCAGGTTCCAAAACCTGGCTTTCTTGACTGGACTTTTCAAGTACCTTCGCAACTTGAAGTATGAAATGCCAAGTCTATTCATTATCTAGGAGTAAGATAGCTTTTCATTGTCTCTCAGTCTAAGTGACTCCTCTGCAAGCTTGAGTTCTTTCTATTACTATTTCTTTTCTTTCCCCAACTGCTTTAGTATCCTACGAGGAACGGTTGCATTTAGTTGTGTATGCTAACCAAACACTGGAATCTAATCCTTCACTTTATGATTCTCAATAACCTTGGCTTCAAGAGAGTTCATATCAATACTTTCGCCTCGCTCAATCAAACTTTAAGGTTCTAAATCTGATTGTTTGTATTCAGTGAAAAGCTTTAACACTAACTAGCCAAGAGTCTTGATGTCCTTATCACTCAGTAATGATGATTTAACTTCTTTTTTCACGCTTTTTTCTATAAACCTCTTTGGGGTCGATGATAAATCCCTCACTTTCGAACTCTGAAATTTCATCACGAGTATCCTCGAATAGGCAAGTCATATCTCTTATACTAACTTATTCTATTTTAACGTCTGCAACTGTTATATTTCTCTAATATAGCATATTAGTAGTTAAATAATCCGCCTGATCTTAAGAATCTTCTGATTAACTTTACGAGCTCGGCTCTTCACTTGAGCTGTTACCATCGTAATCTTTATCTTCCAACTTGAAGAAATCAGAGTCTTGATTGTCGTCTTCCAGAATATGATTCCATGAGAAGATTCCTAAATTTAATGATAATGAATTCGTTTCGTGCTGGTAGGAAATCCGCTAGCGGAAATAGGATCGTGCTGGTGGGATTTCATTATTAGGAAAAGCACTCTCTAATTTTAGTAACTGCAGTGTCTTCCTTAATCAAAATTGAGCTATATAAAATGGTGAAAGGCACCTAACTTTTAAATTTTAATGAACCAATAGTAACTTACTGGTATCAATGTTTCAGAACTCGCCCAGAAATGCAAAAGTAAGAAAGAGCTATACAACTTTCTTGCCCAAGACTGCCACGCTTTCTTACCCAAAGCGGACTCCACCAACATTTATTTCCTTAAGTAAATC
This sequence comes from Oxytricha trifallax, assembly GCA_000711775.1. Classification (NCBI taxonomy): domain Eukaryota; phylum Ciliophora; class Spirotrichea; order Sporadotrichida; family Oxytrichidae; genus Oxytricha; species Oxytricha trifallax. Next base: position 1,820 of record ARYC01002458.1, read on the forward strand.
ATAAGAGCGGAGAAAGAGGTAACCACTAGCTTGCTCTTGTAACTGTCATCATTATAGTATGTAAGAAGAGACGCAGTCAAAGTGTCAGCAGTGCCTTCAATCGATGGACTTACAGTTTAAGACTTTCTCGATTATGCAAGAGGGTCTTCAAGACTGCTGTAACACTTGCCTGATGAACGAGATGGTCCACCTAGACAGATAATGGATCTGTGACTTGCTCTTCACCCTAGACACCGACGGTGTCTCCCAGATGATTAATGATGCAATGTTGTAACGAAGAGAAAAGCTAGACCATAACAGAGATCTCGTAATTGAAATGAGACCCGAGTTCGTGGACGCTCTCAGCAGATGCCTTAACTTTAGCAGTAAGTTTACTCTCTCTTAATTTCGTGTGTAGCTGAGCAAGGTAAGGCTGTGAATCTAGTAAAGGATTCATCTAAAAGAAAGAGAACTCATGATTAAATGGACGAGGTAAAAGATTATGAAATGGCTTTTAAAATAAGATAAGCAAGAATTCTTGCAGTAAACTAAAAAGTTGAAGAAATAACATGACGATATGGAAAGTAAGTTGCTTGACTTACGCAAGATGAGAGAGTAGTTTATGCAAGATGGTAACTTGTAGAACATGCAAAATCAGTCTCCTAACATGAGACGCTGAGTGCTGCTGCTTCTCTTCCTCCACGATTCTCTAAATGCTATTAATAGCAAAAACTTGAATATGGTGAATTGCTTAAAAAAATTAAGATAAATCTCATATTCTTAATCTCGGTTTTCTCTCTGAATTTCTATGGTTTATGTCGCTTTTAAAGTGCCTTCTCTCACTCGAGGCTGCCTTCAACCATCTCTCCATTGTCTCTTCACTCTCTGGCAGCTCTGTATAAGTGCAACTCAATGATTTTTCTCTGGCACTGCGACGAGTAGTCAGCTCTCAAGTCTTATTTTATTCCTTGATTAATTCAAGCTTTTGTTAACCTTTCACTAATCTTCTCTTGGAACTTGCAGTACTGCTTTTACTTCTGGATCTCTCTCTGCCTTGAGCCTTAGTAATTTCATGGTGCTACCGCTTTAAATTCCTTGCACCAATTACTATACCTGGTCGAATGGTTTATCTTGAAGCACAGGATTTTAACTCATCTTCTCTTCAATAAGCTCTATGAGAGAAGGTTAATAAAAACCCAACTTACTTTATTCAGCTTATCCTTCAACTTTTTAAGGCTCTTTTTCTTCTTCAAGATTATCTTGCTTCACTACTGCTGCTGCGTTGCTTGCTTCACTGTAAGCTTTCTCAGTGAGAGCTACAATATGTTTAACGACTTCTCTTACAATATTATCTTGCTCCTAATCCTTTGAAAGCGCTGCAGAAATTTATTCTTAAGGCACCTTGCTTTATTCAACAAAACTATCCATTGCTTCTTATTGATTTTATAAAATTGATTATGCTTGGTTGTGCTTGCGATCAAGTATTAGATCTATTTCTTTCTATACAACTATAAGCAGCTGCTCTGAACTATCATTAGAAGCATTCTTGTATAACACGGCGCTGCCATCTACCTTTGATATTAAGTCTGCCGATTCTACCAATGATTTATTCTTCAGATCTTCTTGAAAAGACATCAGCGATGATTAAATAAGTACCCCCATTTGAATTGATTTCATCATTAGTTTAGATGTCTGTTCCTCTTCCCTGTGCTTCATTAAATAAGTAAACAACATAGTTCTTGCTCGCATTCTTCATTAAATACCTGCCTTCAATGACAGACTCTATGACAGCGGCTGAGCCGTGGCTGAAGCTTTTGAAATCGAAAGAGGATTTCGAGAGGCCTGATTAAATAGCGTTGTAGTTATCAGAGGCGACAATTAAAACTGGGGTATTAGCAACTTAGTCCTTTATGAGTTCCTTGATTTTCTGCAAGTAATCTGCCTGATTTGAACTTACCAGCAAGTCTGGTAGCTGCGTCTTCTTATCACCTTGCAACTTATCAAGTGTAGGGAACACCACAGGTGTGCTTTGCAAAGCTAAGTTAAAACAGATTTCCTCGGTTTGAGTAAGATGGCTGCCTGAAAAGCCGATAATACTTTTAGCTTGCTTGTAAAAATTAAGCTGGTTGACAATATTATCACGGTAGCCATCGAATAAAATCCAGTCGTATTCATCGACGAGCACAATACTATCGCGCCAGACACTTATGAATTTAGGAGTCTTCATTTGTTTCTTGAGTTGTGGTTGAGTAAAGAAGTAAATACCAGCGCTCCTAGCAATGAAATTAAAGTTCGAGTTAAGTGCCATCGCATTAATAACTTTTTAGAACTTCGTGAAATCTCTCTGAACCAAGTGCTCATTCTTGCCAATGATGATTACGGAGAGCTTGGTCTGAAGAGCTATAAGAATGGCTAGCGCAATGCAAATTAAGGTCTTGCCATTACCAATACCAAAATGAATTAAATGGCTTGCTTGCAAGTTGTCGCCGATATAGTTAATGCATAATACTTGAGAACTGTACAACTTAAATCCCAGATTTTGCTGCAACTTTTCTAGGGCTTCACTGACAGCCAACCTTTCATTCGAAGGCTTTGAATTGAAAGTACTTGCTAGTTAGTGCAAGGTATTTGCATTCTCAAAGAGTTGAAGTAGGTCTGCAACTGTCTTATCAGAGAAGGCTTCCATGTTGCGAGACAAGTGCAAAATCCTTTGAATGTCAGAGCAGTCTCCATTAAGGCAGTTTTCAATAATATTGCTGTTCAGACTTACATTCTTTTCAATTTGAGCTTCTATGATTTACTGCAGAAGCTTCTAGATTTGCGGAATCTTGCCAACCCATTGTACGTCTCTATTCTGCAGTCTTTATGCAAGGCTTTTCATAAAGTAAACCATCGTGCTTGAATCAATAAGCTCTTGCTTCTGTAAGAATGTAGCCCTTGTAGTTGATATATAATCCTTGAGAGCATCAACAGTGTGAGAGCAAGATAAAGCACAAATTCTTACGAAGTACTCTGTGTATTCAACGGGAATATCTCTGATTAAGTGCAGGCCACAGTCCTGCTTTAGTAGAGTGATGAAAGGCACATTCAAAATGAAGAATGAAGAAGGTATAAGTCTCTAAACTTGAGAGTCAATTTCGAATAATTGCCAAGTCCAACCCAAAAGCTGCACAATATAAGGGTTAGTTTCATCAAGTCTCAACACTTGAGCAAGCTATTTTGTGAATGCGGCTACTAAATTGAAGAACACGAAGTTTGCCAAGCCTAGAGATTGCCTTGCATTGGGGGAGCGTACTAATAACAAGATCGATTCTTGTATAAACTAGTCTTCTACTTATACCTTTTCTCCTTAATAGTAACCCAAAGTTGCTAAAATGATACGAGGCTTCGAGTCTTGGTCTAAGTTTCCATCGCTTATTATTAATTCCACCAGCAGAGAGAACAGGTTCTAGTGCATTTCCTGATCATTAGCGTTCTCAAAATTGCTTATGAATGATAAAAGTGACTGAGTGTTACGGGTCACTATATCTTGCAAAATGCAAGACCTTTAATAATAATTAGAAGATTTGAAATTTTCAAAGTGTTTTGATTAAGATCTCTTGGCCGATGATCGCGCCATAGTTAATAAAGAGCTGAGGTAAGGGTTCTTTATTTGGTTTTTAATCGCTTGCAAAGCTTATGCTCGTAGTGAAGTCGCTCACCTTCACCTCTTCGTAAGTTGCAGTAAGATCAGGTGGCTCTGAAATTACAGATTTACTTTCATGGCTGTGCTTCGCCAACTTGGGTTTATTGTTATTTATAAATTTTCTCACGAACCGCTTGAAATCCTAAGTATTTTCAAAGCCTGCAAAATCCTCCTGCTCAAGCAGCAAACTTAAATCAAAGTTGTTTTAATGCAGAAATTCCTTTGCACGATTGATCTTGGCACTGTCTTGTGCGTTTTTAAATTCAGATTTGATCCCCTTGATTTTACCCGCATCTTCAAGATTTACATTGGCTTGTAGATTTTCAAAAATCCGAGGTAAGTTTTCTTGTTCGGGTGCCTATTCTGGCATCTGCTAATTATTGATAGGTTCTAAATAGAAGCTAATAACAAGGATTGAAACTTACCAGCAGCTGCATTTAAAAGTTGAGGAGGTCGGTCTTAGAAGCCATCTCAAATCCAGTGACTGGATTTATCTGATTTATGCTAGATTTTAATGATTAATTCCACTGGATTTTAATATTAAATAGCTGGATTATTAAAATCTCGACTGGATTATTGCAATTTTACTGTATGGGTTGCTACTCTCTCACCTATATCCCCCGGATTTATTCATGGCTCACTGCGAAACGAAACCACTTCAATTAAGGAGTATTTACTATAACTCATTAGACAAGTAGCTTCAAGTGACAAGGAGACGGGTGGTTGAAGAGCAGTGATAAATTTCGCCAACTTTGGAGCTCGAGCCAATGCAAAATTGGCTTTTTAAAAAATGTCGGAATCCGCGGTACCTTTCAAATTCAAATCCTTTCCCCGTCCATAACTGAATAGTGGCGAGTAGAAATGTGAAGAGGGGAATAGCTAGAAATTAATGGCACTCAAAATAGAAAATTCGGGTCTTCAGTTTGGACCTCGAAAATGACCTCTGGCTTAAGCCAACAGCCTGGATTCTTGAGGTCAGGTCAGTAGGGTGGAATATTAACGTTGATAAATCTCGAGAAGCACTCCAATGACCTACTGGCTTTCTGGCTGCTTTCAACTTAAAATTAAAAAATACACTAATCAAACCCTATTAATCAAATCAATATCAAACTATATGAGTGCCGTAATATTCTCAACTCTTCTTTTTCGATTCTCTGGATCGGCTCCCTCAAATTAAGTTAAAATCTGTCCTTTTAAATTTCGTTATTTATTGATGCATTTAAAACTTTTTATTCACTTATCAAACTCATGCGAACATACGTATTGGGGTTTATGTGCAGAAAAATATATCATATAACTAGCTCTTTTGCAAATTCAGAGAAATGGACCTCTAGGATAGCCAAAACTTTTTTTCTCTAATTCTCATAAAATGTTTTAAACATGATTAAAACATCAAAGTAACATGTTATAATATTAATTAGATCTAAAATTAACACCCCCAAATATCTGCAATCCGAATCATTGAATTTTTTTCGGAAATCAGACCATAAATTTAAAAAATAAATCGGATAAATTTTTGAAGTGAAAAAATATCTGATTTATAAATCAGATAATTTTCAAAAAACTGTACCAAAAATTATTTGAAAATCATACATATAAAATAATATGATAAATCTTAACAACAGTTAAATTAAATAAATATAAGCAAAAAAAATTATATGATACATTAAAAAAAATGTTGTTAAAAAACCATAAATATACATATTAATAATTTAGTAATGATTTTAGGGACAATTATATCATTCAGATTTGAATAAAAATAATATGGAATATTTTTGATTATAAAGGTTGCATAGAAAATTCCAGTATTTAATATATTAATTAGTAATATTTTACTATACTTGTAGATACTTGTGAATTAGAACAGTATGTTATAGTAATACTAAACAGTAATCTATTTTAAAAGTAATACTCATACTAAATTTATAATATATAGCAAAATAATATTTAGAACTCCTTATTAACTGTATACATTACAAATAATAACTGTTAAGTGAAAGAGGAACTAGGCTTCTAAACAATCAATGTGTATTATAAGCTGTAAAATTTAATAAGTATTTCTCATTAAATAATGAATCTCATACTCACAAGGTCTATTTTAAAATAGCTCTATAAAGTATTTGCAAGATTTGATAAAAAAAAAACAATAAATACATTTAGTTTACTGAATTACGACTAATAAAATAATTTCTTTTTACTCAATCATATTATTTTATAAAATTTTTTTAGTAGATAGGTACATCTTCTAAAAAATTAATTATTAACTATAATCATCAAATTAATATTTATAAAAATTTTATTTTTATTATTACAATTAAAATTCGGTACTAGTTTATGCTATGTATATTGATATTTAAGTTCAGTGGATTTAATTTAAATTACAGTTTGTTTATAAAAGATAATACTCGGTAAATTTGTATTTACTAAGACATTATGTTATTTTATTACTCATTTAAATTTAGATTGAAATTTAAAATCTTAAGTATAATATATTTTTCCAAAGTATTTTCAAAAAGAAAAGTTTAAATAATAACTGTTAACTCTAATTAATTATTAGGTTTATATGTTTTTAAACTTTTAGAGTTCAATTTTTTTAAACTATGGAAAATTAACAAAAAACTATGATTTCTATTAACATATTATTCTATAAAGAATAGGCTAAATAACAAATTAAATTAAAATATTCTTTTATTTCTATAAAATTTAACTAGAGCATTTTATTGATTAATAAGAGTATATTTATAATTCATTATTTCTCAAAAACATACATTATTTAATCAATATGAGCAAATGTATCAAAACTAGTTTCATATGAGAATTTAATATATTTGCGTAATATTTTTGAAATAATTTAATAAATTTTAGTTAGTAAAGTGTAATTAAATTGTAAATGATTATTAATGCGGAGAACACTATTTACAATTTAAAATAATGTTTGATATTGATATCTTATCATACATTTATTTTCTATAACTGGAAGTCGATTTAATATAGTCATTTAAAATTTATATAATTTATAAATTGTTAAGTAATAAACTTATAATTATTAGGGCTAGAATATTTATCTATTGCAGCCACAGTGAATGAACATTAATATAGATCACGATTAATTATATAATAAATTTAATAACATTTTGAGAGAAAAAAAAGATAAGAATAATTTGTTTATTAATGATACAATAAAATATGTCTTATTATCATTTAATACAATATTTTAAATAAATTAAAACAAAAACAGTTCAAAAATTTTACTTGAAAGATTTAGTATATAATACCTAATAATTTTTTTATTTATTTAATTATTAACATCTGAAGTATTTTGCTAAAGATAATTTTTATGAAATTACAATATAAATTAAAATTTTATTATAATAATATGTGTCGTATTAATAGTTAAATAACATTCATATCTACTTTGCAAAAAAATCGGATAATATTTCCAGATTTTTTTTAATTGATATAAATTTCTTGAAAAAATTAATGATTTTTTTGTCATGATTTCCGAAAAAATCGCGAAAAAAATGTAATGATTCGATTTGCAGATTTTTAGGGGGGTCTTAAAATTACTTTTCAAAACAATCTAGAACAACACATTACATTTCACATTTACATTTTAAAATTATTAGATTTTCAATAAATAAAAATATTATTTTCTTTAAATTCTATGTGAAATATATTTGTGATTTCGCTAATTTTATTGCTGATTTAATTATTAACTGTTATAAAAGTTTTAAGGTATATTTATCTAGTTTTTATCATTAATGAAAAGCTCTCAATCCTATTATAACAGTTAATAATAAAATAAGCAATAAAATTAGCGAAATCACAAATATATTTCACATAGAATTTAAAGAAAATAATATTTGTATTTATTGAAAATCTAATAATTTTAAAATGTAAATGTGAAATGTAACTTTGAAATGTGTTGTTCTAAATTGTTTTGAAAAGTAATTTTAGATCTAATTAATATTATAACATGCTACTTTGATGTTTTAATTATGTTTAAAACATTTTATGAGAATCCTTCTTGGGGCCATTACACCAAATTTAAATTAATCTTAATAAATTACTATTAATTTTTATACTTTTCAAAATATATCTAACTTGACAATTTAAGATGTAAAACAGATCCTTATGCAATCTCATTTAAATAATTTCAATAAAATTATGACTATAATTCTACCAGATTTCTAACAAAATTATTTGGACTAGATTAATTAAACATATGAAAAATACAAACTAAAATTGGAGAAAAATCACATATTCTAGCAAAGACTCCATCTTTTAAAAAAATTTGTCGACTCAGAACTATATGATGGACAGTTACAAAAGTTAAACTAAGCTTATGATATAATTCAGATAAAATAACTTGATTAGTTATAGGAAAGCATTTTCTTTTCAAATTTAAGATCAATCGAAACTAACTATGACTTAAGAAATTCAAAAGTTTATGAAATTCTTATCATTATCTACTTCAATGCATAAAAAAAGAAAAATTTAAAACAAAAATATAATATTTAAAATTGAGGATTGGTATGAAAAAATCTTTCAACTTAAAATTTAAAGTTTTACTAAAATTAAAAAATGTTTCTTTTTTAATAAAATTTTAAATTAAATTATTGATGGTAAATTCTTTTTTTTCTTTTAATACTTAATATATCATTTATTATGTGTTCTGAGACCCCACTCCCACACTCAGACAAGGAAAACTCTCACTTTTTTAATACTGTTTCATAATTTTTTTATGCTCTAAATATAATTTTTGCGGTTCGCTATTATTTTTATAAAATAATATTTTTTGAATTCCACTATAACTGCCGAGTTTTATTAGATTTTACTTCCTTTGGGAAATAATTATAATGAAATACTTTTGTATCATAAAGAATTATATAGTTTTCATATAAACATAAATAATTTTCGTTTTGAATTTTGTTTTGTCAAAATCACTTTCAATCGAATAATGTAAAAATTAAAATGTTAATTTTTACAAGTATAATTTTCTTAAATACGTTATGATATCATTTATTTTATTTTGCCATTTTAGTTAATAGTTAATAAAATTTTATATGATATTTATTAGTTTTGACAAAAGATATAAGCTGTTTCATATTTTTTTTATTACGGTATAAATTTATATTCATAATTTATAATTTGAAAAATTTAGTGAATTAATATTTTAATTAAAATTAATAAGAATACTTATAAATATAATCAGAAAACTTTAATTGCAGATATATCCAGCATGTCTAACATTCATTAAATGTAAGTTTCATTTTTTGTATCTTTTATTTTATATTTTATAGAGTAGGTGCTGCCGCAGTACTAGGTACCACTACCTTGGTACTTCAGTAGTGGGAAGGTAGGGATGGCAAAGATAGTTTATACATGCAGATGGAGATGTGTATGAAGGAGAATTAGAGAGATAGAAGTTCATTCTTAACAGTTTCATTTTCTTTAGTTTTATTAACTATTCTTATTATTACTATTACTATTCTCATTAATTTTAATTAAAATATTAATTCACTAAATTTTTCAAATTATAAATTATGAATATAAATTTATACCGTAATAAAAAAAATATGAAACAGCTTATATCTTTTGTCAAAACTAATAAATATCATATAAAATTTTATTAACTATTAACTAAAATGGCAAAATAAAATAAATGATATCATAACGTATTTAAGAAAATTATACTTGTAAAAATTAACATTTTAATTTTTACATTATTCGATTGAAAGTGATTTTGACAAAACAAAATTCAAAACGAAAATTATTTATGTTTATATGAAAACTATATAATTCTTTATGATACAAAAGTATTTCATTATAATTATTTCCCAAAGGAAGTAAAATCTAATAAAACTCGGCAGTTATAGTGGAATTCAAAAAATATTATTTTATAAAAATAATAGCGAACCGCAAAAATTATATTTAGAGCATAAAAAAATTATGGCGAATTTATTTAAAATTTTAGGGGAGAGGTTCTTGGTAAAACAATAATGTATCATTTTGAAATTGTAAGAATACACTTGATATTGAAAAATAATTAATAATAAGTATGTTAGTATTTGTGGCAGCATTTAATTTAATGGAAATCAAGATAAATATGGTATTTTTTCGATAAAGAATTTAATTCAGCTGAATTTTACTAAAAGCGGTATTCCTCTATCCCAATCATGAAACGAGATAGATTAAATTTAATTTTAGCATTTAAATCAACTAACCAAATTACCCAATATTAGTGTAAATTTATAATGCTCCGTAATATTCGATAGAGGAGTACCTCCAATAAAAAGTCTAGCTAATTTCAAATTCTTTATCAAACAAGTGGCATATTGTCTTGTTTTCCAGAGAATTAACTGTCACAAACTATACTTAATAATTATTAATTATTAATTATTTATTATTTTATAAATCAAAGTATTTCTACGATATAATTGAAATCGGTATTTAATTAAAGATTATCTTTCTATAATATATTACTAGGCACAGTTAAATTTGGCATCATCTAATAATCATCATTTATAATTTGAAAAATTTAGTGAATTAATATTTTAATTAAAATTAATAAGAATACTTATAAATATAATCAGAAAACTTTAATTGCAGATATATCCAGCATGTCTAACATTCATTAAATGTAAGTTTCATTTTTTGTATCTTTTATTTTATAATTTATAGAGTAGGTGCTGCCGCAGTACTAGGTACCACCGGCTTGGTACTTCAGTAGGTGGAAGGTCGGGGTGGCCAAGATAGGTTATACATGCAGATGGAGATGTGTATGAAGGAGAATTAGAGAGATAGAAGTTCATTCTTAACAGTTTCATTTTTTTTTTAGTTTTATTAACTATTCTTATTAACACTATTACTATTCTTATTAATTTTAATTAAAATATTAATTCACTAAATTTTCCAAATTATAAATTATGAATATAAATTTATACCGTAATAAAAAAAATATGAAACAGCTTATATCTTTTGTCAAAACTAATAAATATCATATAAAATTTTATTAACTATTAACTAAAATGGCAAAATAAAATAAATGATATCATAACGTATTTAAGAAAATTATACTTGTAAAAATTAACATTTTAATTTTTACATTATTCGATTGAAAGTGATTTTGACAAAACAAAATTCAAAACGAAAATTATTTATGTTTATATGAAAACTATATAATTCTTTATGATACAAAAGTATTTCATTATAATTATTTCCCAAAGGAAGTAAAATCTAATAAAACTCGGCAGTTATAGTGGAATTCAAAAAATATTATTTTATAAAAATAATAGCGAACCGCAAAAATTATATTTAGAGCATAAAAAAATTATGGCGAATTTATTTAAAATTTTAGGGGAGAGGTTCTTGGTAAAACAATAATGTATCATTTTGAAATTGTAAGAATACACTTGATATTGAAAAATAATTAATAATAAGTATGTTAGTATTTGTGGCAGCATTTAATTTAATGGAAATCAAGATAAATATGGTATTTTTTCGATAAAGAATTTAATTCAGCTGAATTTTACTAAAAGCGGTATTCCTCTATCCCAATCATGAAACGAGATAGATTAAATTTAATTTTAGCATTTAAATCAACTAACCAAATTACCCAATATTAGTGTAAATTTATAATGCTCCGTAATATTCGATAGAGGAGTACCTCCAATAAAAAGTCTAGCTAATTTCAAATTCTTTATCAAACAAGTGGCATATTGTCTTGTTTTCCAGAGAATTAACTGTCACAAACTATACTTAATAATTATTAATTATTAATTATTTATTATTTTATAAATCAAAGTATTTCTACGATATAATTGAAATCGGTATTTAATTAAAGATTATCTTTCTATAATATATTACTAGGCACAGTTAAATTTGGCATCATCTAATAATCATCATTTATAATTTGAAAAATTTAGTGAATTAATATTTTAATTAAAATTAATAAGAATACTTATAAATATAATCAGAAAACTTTAATTGCAGATATATCCAGCATGTCTAACATTCATTAAATGTAAGTTTCATTTTTTGTATCTTTTATTTTATATTTTATAGAGTAGGTGCTGCCGCAGTACTAGGTACCACTACCTTGGTACTTCAGTAGTGGGAAGGTAGGGATGGCAAAGATAGTTTATTCATGCAAATGGAGATGTGTATGAAGGAGAATTAGAGAGATAGAAGTTCATTCTTAACAGTTTCATTTTCTTTAGTTTTATTAACTATTCTTATTATTACTATTACTATTCTTATTAATTTTAATTAAAATATTAATTCACTAAATTTTTCAAATTATAAATTATGAATATGAAATTTGCTCTATAGATAAATTAAGTTAACTGGACTATAGTATTGATGATACTATCGATAAAATACAAAAAAAGTTTATAAATTAAGATAAATTCAAATTAATTAGAAAAAAGCTAAAATATAACTGTATTGTTTTTAATATTTGATAAATTTAATTTAATGTACAGTCTAAAGCATCAGATGAGATCTATTAGATATACTCAATAAGGCTAGGTATGAATTAAATCATGTATTAGGAGGAAGTTTAATCTTTGATTCCTTTCAATAATGTAGTTTAAGTCTCAACGATTACAAGTCTAAGATTTTACAAGTAGGTTGCTAGATCAGGATTTAAACTCTCGGAATTATTTACTAAACTTTATTTGGTTTCACTGCTAAGAATCATTAAAGCGTCTGAATATATTGTTGGTTGAAAGCTTCACCAGAGAGCATAGCCAACTCACCAATTGCATACAATGTTTGGAGTTTAGTTTATCTAGAGGAATATGCTTGATAGAGCTGCTGCTAATGGTTAGATAAAGTCTTGTAGATATGAACAAAATGTCCTCTAAAAACGTTTTCAATGTCTGATACAATACCGCATCCAAGTCTCAAGCACACTTCATCATTACCTTTAAATGTCATTCCTGTTGACTATACCATTTATGAGGCCACTTAATGCAATCGATCCGTTTTCAGTAACTTTATTTTGGTTATTGAAAATCATTAACAAGAACTTAACGATATTTGATGCAGTGTCAGAGTCAACTTTGGTCAAACTCTAACCAAAATAACTTAATTAAGTCCTGACAAATAATCTTGAAAATCTTTACTTCTTTGTTCACCAAATGTTCCAGGATTCAAAATTTATTCAATCATCTAAAGAGTAGGCATCAGAATTAATATACCTAGTTATTTGAGTTAGTAATTGCATTCTCACAAATAGCATGTAAAGCTGAAAAACTAGCTCCTGAGAGGTTTGTTTTATTTTAATCATGATCAGTTCATTCCAAGCTTGTTTTTCATTAAATTAAATTTATCAAATATTAAAAACAATACAGTTATATTTAAGCTTTTTTCTAATTGATTTGAATTTCTCTTAATTTACCTATTTTTTATGTATTTTATCGATATTTTATCGCAAAAGAAAGTAAATATATCCATCCTTTCTGAAAAATAATTATGATAGAAAGTAAATTCAGTTTATTTTCAATTTTATTTTAGAATATGGAACTTTGTAGCTAACTCAAATCAAAGATATAAGTCATGATCTTTGATTAAATTAATATATTTTAATATATTCTCAAATCAAATTACTTGAGTAGAATTAAATTCTGCAATAAGTCACATTACACTTTATGTTATAAAAAAATTTCAAATTTTTGAATATTGATAATGATAATTTGCAATTATTAATTTACTTAAAGGTAATGTCACAAAATGCAATTAGATTAAAATAGTATTCGATTAATAAAATATATATATTTTATATTTTTATATTTTTTTATATGTTAAAAATTTAATTTAATTTTATTAATCAATTTAAAATAATTTATCAATTTTTAATATCTTATTTCTTTTTTATTCTTAAATTATATAGGGGTTTTATCAGCTAAAAAACTTTCTGTTAATGAGTTTGATAAGATATATTACTAAGATTTTATTCAAGAGTATCTATGTAGATATATAATAAAGCTATCATCTTATCCAAACTAACCAATTGATTACTGTTCCTACCGAGATACCCTACCCCACACCCTACCCCACCCTCGAACCCCACCCCCTACCCCACCCCCTACCCCCACACCCTACCCCATTTCATATCAAATTTATTATCTACAAGGTCTAAATCGATCTCCTTCAAGACATCTCGACACTCAAGACCCTATTTTATATAAAAGCATATAATTAATAATATATTGTGTTTAATGATTAAAATCAAATAAATTTAACATATCACTGTTTAATACTAAAATCGAACCATCAATCTTAATCGTGACGTCGACATATCTGAGTAAGTTGACGTGGCAAATTCCTTGACGTGGCAGTCATGAAGTAGAAAACTCGTAAAAAACCATTCTCGCTATTACCTAGTCTTCACCCAAAATCAAGATGTCAGCCCAGTAATTAATATATTAAAAAAATTTTAAATCTATTATTACACTTTATTGGAGTAGATTAATCATATTATTTATTTCAAACTTATTCTAAAAAAAGAGTTTCCCATAAGAAATTCGAATTCTTCCTTAATAAATTTAAATTATTACTTTTCCAATCTGAACTAAGTATTAATGTTGTAGTTTTACTATCATATTTTGACTTTAAATATATCATTTTGAGAATTTCAGTAATTAGATTAAAGAGAGATTTTGTTACTTCGATTTTCTTTTAGATTTGAGAATAATAGTTTTTAGTGTAAAAGAATTTAACTAAAGAAAACCTATTGATTAAATAGTATTTCTGTCACACAAATAGAGAAGTAGACGCAACTGAGGATAAAATTGAGAGATAAACTTAAACTTAAAAGAATCAACAATGAAAATCATGTTATGGAGGAAAACCAAATCTAATAATTTAAAGGATTTTAAAGTTTTTGATTAATTTAAATAATTAAAACTATTTGCTTGTTAGGTATTTATCACTTTGAGATTTTTTAAGTTTTAATCAATATTGTAGGAATACATTTGATTTGGGAAAAATTAAATGTATTAAAATTAATGAAATATTAAATTCGTGGCAGTTAACTTTCTGGAAACCCTCACATTATGGTACTTGTTCGATAGAGAATTATAAATCAGCTGGACTTTACTATTGCCGGTACTCCTCTATCACATCCCTGAAGCAAGATAAATCGACTTTAATTTTTGGTGATTTGTTTAGTTTATTTTAATGCCGAAATTAAAGTCAATTTATCTTGCTTCAGGGATGTGATAGAGGAGTACCGCCAATAGTAAAGTCCAGCTGATTTATAATTCTCTATCGAACAAGTACCATAATGTGAGGGTTTCCAGAAAGTTAACTGCCACGAATTTAATATTTATTAATTTTAATACATTTAATTTTTCCCAAATCAAATGTATTCCTACAATATTGATTAAAACTTAAAAAATCTCAAAGTGATAAATACCTAACAAGCAAATAGTTTTAAATATTTAAATTAATCAAAAACTTTAAAATCCTTCAAATTATTAGATTTGGTTTTCCTCCATAACACGATTCATTGTTGATTCTTTTAAGTTTAAGTTTATCTCTTAATTTTATCCTCAGTTGCGTCTACTTCTCTATTTGTGTGACAGAAATACTATTTAATCAATAGGTTTTCTTTAGTTAAATTCTTTCACACTAAAAACTATTATTCTCAAATCTAAAAGAAAATCGAAGTAACAAAATCTCTCTTTAATCTAATTACTAAAATTCTCAAAATGATATATTTAAAGTCAAAATATGATAGTAAAACTAAAACATTAATACTTAGTTCAGATTGGAAAGTAATAATTTAAATTTATTAAGGAAGAATTCGAATTTCTTATGGGAAACTCTTTTTTTAGAATAAGTTTGAAATAAATAATATGATTAATCTACTCCAATAAAGTGTAATAATAGATTTAAAATTTTTTTAATATATTAATTACCGGGCTGACATCTTGATTTTGGGTGAAGACTAGGTAATAGCGAGAATGGTTTTTTACGAGTTTTCTACTTCATGACTGCCACGTCAAGAATTTGCCACGTCAACTCACTCAGATACGTCGACGTCACGACTAAGATTGATGGTTCGATTTTAAAATTAAACAGTGATATGTTAAATTTATTTGATTTTAATCATTAAACACAATATTATTAATTATATGCTTTTATACAAAATAGGGTCTTGAGTGTCGAGATGTCTTGAAGGAGATCGATTTAGACCTTGTAGATAAAAAATTTGATATGAAATGGGGTAGGGTGTGGGGTATGGGGTAGGGGGTGGGGTAGGGTGTCTCGGTAGGAACAGATTACAATGACATAAAAATTTGGATGAATTTCGAAAAAGAAGATATTAAGGAGGAAATAAGAATTTTATCCAAAATATTTGTGTATTTAAAAGAATAAGACAATTAAGTAAAGAATATTAGTAATAGTCTAGTAAAGGATTTGTAAAATTTCACTAAACTAAATGAAATTAATGGGTAATGCGAAATATTAACAAGTTTAGAATTTTTCACAAAGTACTATGATTTCAATAAAACTGATGAAAATCTTTTATTAATTAGAGACTTTGTCCAGTTTTACAAAAAAAAGGAGAAGTAATCTCTATAAACGATTAGTAATAAGATTATCAGGACGTCACAAATACTGATGAAAATGTAAGAATCATTCAAAATAAATTTATAAATTATTGGTTGTTTGAAAAATACAAAAGAGCTTTTCGAATTTTGTATAAACAACAAAGGAATTGATTTTTATGATCTTAATGATGGATTGGATGATGAAACTTTAATAGATACATCAATTCTATATGATATGGTATAGGTTAATTAATTCTGTTTAAAATTGATAAGTATGGTGAACGTAGAAAACTAAACAAAATATAACTTTATGGAATTTTTATAGTATTGTTGAAGCATTATCGAAGTGGAAACTTAAAATAATAAACAAATCTAATCCCCCATGATAGTGAGATATCTTATATTCATGGATGCAAATTTTCTAATTTTATATAATTTAGGTGAACTTTACTAGAATGTCTAATTCATAAAATGATTTGCGAAATAAATCAAGTTTACTTTTTTTATTAAAAAAAAATCAACAAATCATTAATAATAAAATTAAAGTCAAATTTAAATCTTTATAGACTACAGATGATAATGGTAGTATCACAATTATAATCTAAAATATTTATTAACAAGACTAATTATTACTTACCAGGGAATGCGAGCGGAGCTTGCAACGAGGAGGGGTCGGACTTGGCTGAAAAAAATAGAGAAACAAATTTTTTTAGAATCACAAAAGCTAACCCTTTCAGTCGATATCTAAAAACCAACATAAAAGATGTACAAAATTTTCAGGAGCTGTCCCTAATAGGTTTTGAAAAAAAATTCGGAAAAAAAAAGATAGAAAAATTTCAGAAAAAAAAAAGAATATTCTGTCGACCATCTTAATAATGGGTCCCTATTTAGTATAAAAATCCCTTGTAAGTAATAATGATTACTTTCAGTTGCGATATTTAATATATTAGAGATCTCCAATTAAATTTTAATCTCTTTTTATTAATTTCTCTAATTCACTAACAAGACTATTGAAACGTCTTAGAAAAAAAAAATATTTCCCAAAAGTTATTATTGTAGGAACAAATTCGATTTTGGAAAATGATTTAAATTAAAAATTTAAATATTAAAATCATTTGAGTTGTAAATTCCAAAATGATCAAAAGTACAAAAACAATAACTAGATTCTACAGTAGATCCTCATTTCAGCTAAATTAAAATTCATTATTGCCATTATTTTTAAATCATTCAATAAGCGAAATATTTTGATTTTATCTAAGTCCCAGAACAAGAATAATGAGTTTTCTTGCTTGAGTGATGAGATATAAAAATTATAGCATAAACAACCACCGTCTCATTTTAATAAGCTATCCAAAGTGTTTAATATTTGTAGGATTTGTAAAAATTGACCCAAAACTTTAACTGAAGTTATTAATAATAATTTAAATTTCCCAAATTGAATGTATTCTACAATATTATTTTAATTTCATTTCCCAGTTTCTGTATAAGTATGTGCAATATCTATAAGAGACAATACAATACGAGGAAAAAAATCAAAACAACTTTCAACTTATTCTTTAAAACTGTGCTAAGAGCATATAGAGCATTAAAAACCCCAAAACCACTTAATGAGGTTTATAAGTGCTTTGATTTGTAGGGAATTGTTAGGGGTTGGGGTTATTAATAGGTTTTTAAGTGAAATTTTTAGTTAAATTGAAATTATTACTCATGATTAATCTATCGAATAAATTTAACTTAATTTTAAATAAAAACAAACTTCATCTCCATTTAGAATTATTTATTAACTTCTTTCAAGAAATAAATGAAAATTTTGAACTTCAAACATTTTATTAAGTGGCAATAATAATTAAGTAAAGATACCTAAATTCACAAAAATCTAAGATTATTTATTTATTGAAGCATTTTCAAATATAGAATGTTAAGAATATTAAAATTAAGCTTTATATATATTTCTTTTTATTAAAAGATTTTTATAATCTCAATTTTTATACTATTTTGACTGATTGTTAAAATAGTCAATATGTTTCTATAAAAATTTTGAATTCCTCTTAGGCTTAGAATTCAGCTATTATTGCTTTAATTACAAAGCTTTCAAGCAATGAGAGTGAACAATAGATTGACTCTTCTTTTAGAGCAGTGCTATCGAAAAATAGTTCAGTACTATTTTGAATTATTCACTGTATATTTTACATCCAAAAGCAGCTTAAAGACTAAATTTATATACTCTTCATCATAAATATCTCAAAAGCTTGGTATTTTTGTCTCACATTTAATTAATAACTCCGACCCCTATTAAATTCCCTAAAAATCACAGCACTTATAGACCTCATTAAGGGGTTTGGGGTTTTAATTATAAACTATAGTGAAAATTAAGATAATTCTTAAGAAAGCAGTTTAAAAATAGTAAATTAAATAATGGAAAATGGTTCGGTACATTTTAAAATTGAAAGAGAAAAGTGCTAATTTTAGATTACATATGGATAGAATTTAATAATTGAAATAGATAAAATCAATCAATATCTAAACCTTAAAAATTAAATTGTATGTTCTATTAAAATTATAAAATAAAATTAAAAGAAATTGGGCTACAATATAATTTTAGATCAAAATTTAAATAAGTATGTTTATAAAAGAGATAGAAACAAATTAATTATTATAGAAAGAATGCATTATAAATATAAAATGATTATTTTTTTTAAAGCGTTTTAGGTTCATTTACTATCCAAAACTAAATTTAAATAAAAATTCTATTCTTTTACTTTTTTGGATAGTTATATTTTAGAAATACATTCGAATTGAAAATTACTCTTATTAAATAATATACTGATTACAATTAAAGCCAGGTAAAGATGGCTTAAGTAATCTGTGATATAAATATTATAAATAAAATTTAAATTGGGTGGATTTTATATTAGTGGCACCTTTTTATCGAATAAGAGGCATTTAATTAATTTTGAGTTAGCTCTCTATGATATTTGGTTATAAATTGTCACCGATACGGAGCACATCTTTTTTTTGAATTTTATATCAATGAGCACTAGTATCCAGCTTGGTCAACTTTGAATACAACTTACTTATACAATTTATAATTAATTCCATTTAATTGTACAATAATAAATTAACTGTTTCGTAATTAGGATAAGATTATTATTAGTTAGCGGACATTAAAGTTCAAATTTTTTTTTAATTGTTTTAAATGCAGTCACTTTAAAAAAAAATTGAATTTCTAATCAAACTGATTAATAATTTTTATGTCTTCTAGGTGAATTCATAAACATCCTTTATATTTTTTTTACATTTAAAAGGTTTATATAAAAATGTATAATTTGTATTTTATAGTAGATTTATAAGTTTGTTAATATTAAAATATTGTTTAAGGTATTTAAGATAATTAGCTTTGCAATTAAAGTTATTTTAAGAATTGAATCTTTTTTATTATAAAATTTAACTAAAAATATATAGCACTTGAAAATAAAATCTCGAATATCATTTTTGAAAATTTTAAGTAAAAAATTAATTCTAAAATTATATCTTTTGTTAAATTTGTGCGACTAATCAAAATATAAAATAAATTGGTAAATATTTAGGTTGACTTTAAATTTCTAGTTTATACATTGAAATTATTTGAAGGTTTAAATTATAAATTTATTTTAAATCCTATTTAAGAACAAAAATAGAATATTTAAAATAAATTTATATAAACTAAATTTGGGGGAGGAAGTTGCCTGGGAAGTAAATTTTTCAAATATATTTCATGTTTTTTTATTATAAATTAGATCCAAATTCAATTTTTAACTTAAAAAATGTTTAGGAAATATTACATAAAACCGTTGGCCTCCAAAAAATTAAGGGAATGTTAGTGTTTAGTATATTATTCTGAATAAATGTAGATAGATAAATATTAATAGTAATCTATTTTTAAAAAATCACTTTATCATTAATCTAGATTTATATAAAGAGGATAAATTGATGTTTATAGAGATAAAATACTTATTTTTTAGATTTTTTAAATATAGGCTAATGTTTCTTAAAATCATTCATGTAAGTCAATCACAAAAAGTTGTTATTTGGAGCTAGAATAATTAATGTATATTGAAATAGAAATTTAGATAAAAAAACAATAATTTTACTTGCCAGGAAACTTCCTTATATTATTTTTTCTCATTACACTAGGTAGGAATCTTTGCCCCCTAAATTTATATATTATAATTTTAAATTAAATATTTAAACCCTTATTTATTTACTTTTAATATCAATTACAATTAATAGCCTTAATATTTATAATTTACCGAGTTAATTATAAATTTAAATTATTTGTTCTTTATTCCAATCGTTATTTAAACTTTTTCAATTTTATAAATACTATTATAACTAAATATAGTAATAAAGTGTGGGAAAAAAAAATTAATGATTTTAATATTGCTTCAATTTTTTCAATAGAATTTATTTTAATAATAGGAAAATACTTAATGAGATTGATACAATAAAAAATTAAATAAATTATATAAACAACAAAAAATTAAATTCTAAATACACCAAAGAAGAATTAAAAGTGAAAATTAAATGAAGTTTTAGGAAAATTTCAATAATAAAAATTATAATAATATCCAATAAATTGTTTACAAATTATAATAATCTTAGTATTTGTTCATTAAATATATCTAAAATTCTTATTAATAATTCTTAATAAACTTTCTTTAAATAAATCATAATACTCTTCATAATATATATATGGTTATAAGTCAAACTATTGCATCTTTTTTGAGCTCATAAATTTACATGGTTCAAAATAACTCTTTTTTTAAAAAATAATCTTTTGCCATAAGTGTAAATTGACAATAATAGAATTTTTATATCATTTTCAATTGCTAAATTACTATATTTAAAACACTCCTGTGATACTCACAAATCATGGTAGAGGGACTACATAACCAATTAACTGAAAATATTTAAATTTTTTTAATAAATATATAAAATAAAGCAATTATAAAACATAATCTTTTGCCCTTCAATTAAACACTGCCTTCGCAATTATAAATGTGTAAATAATTTATCAATTTTTAACTTACATATGCTAATCACAGTATTTATAACCATTTATTTTAATTACATAAAAGCTATATCTTGACTCTTTCCCCAATGATATTTAATTGTTTAATTATATAAAAAATAATTTTAATTATATCGGTTAATGATAGTTTTAGTTTTATTCTTAACATCCTTAGAGAACTCATGAAATTAATATTCTAATTTTCTAAATTTATATTTGCAAATGATAGCCCTCCCTGAAAAACATTGTCTCAATAGTAAAAATTTCTTTGAAATCCGAACCTTAATACCGCACTCGAAAATCATCGATTTTTTTTTTGCTTTGGTGGTTTGTTGTCATAATATAATGTTAGGGAAAAAATAACAGATTTCGAGAAAATTTAACTATTTGGTAAATTTTTATTTTTGGGGTTTATATGTCTCCTAATCTATCTTAAAATGTAATTATCAAAATTAACCTATTTAGAATTTGGAATAAATAAATAAGAATGCTATGGACTTTGCTCTTAAAGTTAAAATTTTGAGGGGAAAAATTACATCACTAATAATTATGACTTTGCTATTACAATGGATTTATTTTCAATTTTACAATTGAAAATAATTAAAATTTGATTCTTAGAATTTTTTCATCATATTTTTAAAGATATTTGTTCTAACCGAGATACCCCTCCCCACCCTTAACCGAGATACCCCTCCCCATACCCCCTCCCCACCCCAAACTATTTAATAAAAAAATAATAAAATAATTTATAAAATCTTTTATAAATGAGAATTTTAAAAATTAATAAATATTATTAATTTAAATATAATTAAAATTATTAAGCTTTAATTATAAATAAAAATAATTATTCAATCAATAAAATTTTAAAATTCTCATTTATTAAGGATTTTATAAATTATTATAATTATTCAATCATTAATTTTTAAAATTCTCATTTATAAAGGATTTTATAAATTATTAAATTATTTTTTATTATAAAATAGTTTGGGGGTAGGGAGGGGGGTATGGGGAGGGGTATCTCGGTGTATGGTGGGGAGGGGGGTGGGGAGGGGTATCTCGGTTAGAACAGATATTAAAAAGGTAATTACTCAACTATCATTAAACAGCCACATAGAATATTAATCATAGCAATACATTTAGTTCAAGATAAGCAATAATGATAATTCTAAGTTAAAATAAATCTTGGCTGAACTAATTGAAAAGAAAGAATCATGGAAGAAATTTTTGACTATGAGTTCAAACATCCACAAAAATACATACATTTTTAGTAATTTGTTAGAGTTTTTGAAGTTCAGAAATTTATGACTTTAAAAATGAGTGTACGAGCGAATAGTTCTTTAGTAGCTAATGCTATATCTAAGTCATTTTTATTCATAAAAATCAAATCATAAAATTGAGGAAAAAAACAATTTTAAATAGATATTTAATATTTCACAAAATAGTGATTTTAGTCATTTAGATAGCTGATTAAAAAATTAAATTGCTTATTAAAAAATCAATATTATAATAGTTTTTTGTGAAGCGAGAGTTATTAACCTTTGATGAATCCAGGACATCGTTAATCTAAAAGAAATCAAAATAAAGTGAAAGAAAATTTGAAATAATTAACTTAATAAATTAGATATTAGCACTTATTAGGCGTTTGTCATAGTTTTTTGATTATTTAAATAATTTGCGAATAGCAAGCCTTTGCTTCAGCAGATGTCTCTTACGGGTTATTGTCCTTCTTCATGCTTGCCTAAAGGTTCTTGATCTCCTCGTCGTAGCGCCACTAAAACCCAGTGGCTTTCGTTTTATTAATGATGCGTTTGACGTTCAAGACAAAGGAGTAGGGGATAAAAGGGTTATCCTAGAGCATCTTAAATGCGAATCCGTAAGTTGTTCCTCGATTGAAAGAATGATCTTTTGAAATTTTTCCTCCACCCAGTCATTTTTTTGTCCCTCACTCTCAATATTTGGAGCCTATAATTGCAATTACTCTCCATCTGCGGCAATCTAAATCTTAAAGTGGGCCAGCTTCGCTCTTGAACCCCGAAGCACTACCCAAGAATAGGCAGCTTTAACTATTTCTCTTTCTTCCTCTTTAGATTGCAGTTATTATTGCACATCATCCGGAAACGGTAGCACATCCAGATTTGCCATAGCTGAAGTGTAATGTAGCATCTTTTCTAACTTGAACTTCGTTTTTTTCATCATCAGCACATGCTCAGCCTATATGTTATCAAGCTTCTCCATTTGCTAATCCTTGTGAACTTAAGACCTCTTGTCCCTGGCTTTTTAAGTACTGTCAAGCAGTGCTTATTTAGCATCCATGTCTTTACCTCTGTCTGCCCTTTTGCCAATCAACTAATCTGCCCTGGGTTTCCTTGGGGTGCTAATGGGTAATGACTACTTGTTGCTTCTCTTCTATTTATTCCCTTGGTTATGAGGGTTGGTTCTCCTATACTTTCGCACACTCTTCCTGCTGCTCTTGATGAGCCTCCTATTTCCTCCTTGCATTATCACCTTTTCCCCTTTCATGAAGCGATACCACTCCCCGATGAATTCATCTCTCTTACTCTCAGGTGGATTATCAGGACGAATCGTTAGCATTGTAATGTAACAGACACCTTAATACCATTCACTGAGGTTCTCTCCTCCTGGGGTAATTTCAATCGGCCCTTCTTCTGCAGAATCAAGTAAAAACCACTGTTGAAATGTTTAAATACTGCTGCTGCATGACATTATTATAGGCATTCTTTTAAGCCATTTTTATTTGTGATTCTCTTAATCATGACTTGAATTATAAATTTGCTATCGGCGTTATCGGTCTCCAAGAGACCCCACCATCCTTCATGAATGTTTGCTTTCATGTTTCGAAGGATTACTCCTGAGAACACTCTTGTTGGAATAGGGCTGAACCATTAATCCTCATTGGGGTCGTAGAAGAGATATGGTAAATTTTTGTAGGGGTATCCTTCCTCCCAAGGCATCTCCAACTTCCGATTTTTTTAAATGTGAGCTCTTGATTCATACAACGCATGAAACATTCCGGGAGAATCAAACAGTGGTCCCCAGCTACCATAATGCTTGCAGTAATAAAGCAGGTAAGAGTCTTTTAATCTTGCTTACCCAGATGCCAGTAGGCGTTCTTGAAGACTTCATCAGGTGGTAACTACTTGACTTCTTCAGAATACAATTGAGTGGTTTTGAATTATTTAGTAGCTATTTATAGGCTCATTAAATAAACTAGACTCTTGTCTACTAAATCATCGCACCAAAGTCAATATCTTGGAAGTTGTCACGTTTTTTTAGCAATCTTTTTTCGTATTCACATGAGTAATTGATGAAAGCACACTCGTAATCATCCAGCGTCGATATAACATGTGAATATCTCCTTTTGTAATCATCCTCTAAGTTATTGATACCTTAAGTTTAATCAACTTCATCTTACTCAGTGTCTGCTTATCAATTTGCTATTGGTTGTGGCTAGGACTTAATAATTGGTCTGGAAAGTCTTGCCACTGGCGAGGTGGAATTTTAAGCATCTTGTTATCTCTCAAATCTTGTATCACCAGAAGATACTATTATTCCATTCATCAATCTTTTGTATCTCGCAGTGCATTTTTATTAATAGACTTTTATGTTCATCATCTATGGCATTTTGTCAATAAGAAACTCCTCTGCTGCATTCTTTGCCCACTCTCCAATAAGCTGAGACTCTTAAATCCAGCTATCATACTCCGAAGAAAAGTTCTCCCATCTTATTAAAAATTCCATTCTATCATCTATTTTGCGAGCATCCAAGATCTTCTCTACATTCCAATCCTCTTGCTTTTAAGTTGGCTATTTGTTATTTAAGCCCTTGATGGCTTAAGATTTTTTACGGTTGCTTTAGACATTCGCCTATTATTACAATTAAAATAATTGAAAATTAAATACTTTCAATATTAAAATAGTTGAATATTCAATAAGATTGATAAATCAATTTTTAATTCTTGATTTAAATATTTACATACATTTTTAAATGTTAAACTTACCGATTCTATAATGCTAACATAGCTTTGCTCAAGCCCATTCTACTCTTTCAATTTACAAACCATAGGATAGAGAATCATAAACTGCGGTGACTTGTCGTCTCCTAGACAGTCATCTACTCCTCTGAAAGAAATAACTCGAATTGAAAGAAGCATGATTTCTAAAAAAGAATTTAAATATTTAAAATTCCATACCTCTTGGTTAAGCTTTCCATTACACGTTTTACAAACTCAAATGTTGTAATGCTGTTACTAGTGCCCTTTAAAACGAAGTTTCAAGCCAAGTAATGTCCAGATTAGATATCTACAACGCCAACAACTGCATACACTTTGAGATTTGCCTTCTAATAAATATTAACATCTTTAAGTTCCTTAATTTGTTGAAACTGGGCACCTAGATTCGTTAAGATCTCCCTATTTGATACAACGAAAGACCTGTTCAACTGGTGAGAGATCATATTAGTAAGGTCCCACAAATAAAATTGGCAAGTTCATCAGTTCAATTGCCTCTAATGCGACTGAGCTTTTGTGATATGGTGCGTTGTCCACAATGATCAGGTAATTAGTGTTCCACCAGGGGTCAAGTCTGCTCAAGTGTTTCACCATCAAGATCAAGAAATTGATAAAAAGTCGGACTATTGGTAGTTCCATTGCTTACGGTAAACATTAATTTTCCATTGCTGCAAGCTACAGCAGTAATAGAGACTCTGCTCATTCTTCTTGAAGTTTAAAGAGTTGTAGTTCCCGGTAATGCCCAAGTATAGTGACGATTGTCTGTGCTCTAAAGAATAGTCTCATCCACATTGATTAGAGGGGGGTTTAGAACTTTTCCCCTACACAGAGCTCGAATATATTCAGCCGCGGCGAGTTATCTTGATAGCTTAGTTACTAAAGTGTTATGGTTAGCAGTAATCTAGCAAAATTTATGATATGTGAGGCCTAAGTCGCTCCTTAAGAACTTAATGATGTGGTACTTCGAGACTCGAATGCCTAGATTGTGCTTGAGCACATTTTGAATCTTCTTAGAGGTGATTACAGCTCCTGATTCATTTACCATCCCCCTTATATATTATTTGGCTTCTCTGGAGAGAACATCGAATTTATTTGCAGGCTACAGTTGTTAGTCTAGCTCTTGGGTTTCTTTATTTTTCTTATAATCTTTTTAACCACACTCTTTCTTATGCCCAAGATACTTATTATACAATTGATTTAGTTGCCTGTTTTGTAAAGTCTCATTACGTTTTATTCTCTGGTTTTATCTACGTCTTTATGTACTAAGGTGATTTGCGTTATTAAGCGAGTTTTTTAGTCTAGGTTAATCTCTTATTTATGTAGTGGTCTATCCCATCTCTCAATTCAAATTAGTTTACAGGATCTTAGTGAATTGAGCTTGCCTCATGATTCAATGATAACTCTCCTTAAAAAGCAAAAGCATCTGGTTGAGCTGGACTATTTCTTAAATTGTCAAGAAAAATGCAGCGACATTTTGGCAAGGCTTCTAATGGCTTCTTATCCAATCATAGAAGCAATTTCAGGCGAGTACTTAATTGCTTTTACAACCATTGATTTGGAGTCGATGAATTAGCTTCTATTCTAGTTATCTGCTTGACATTAATTCCGAAGGAACTAGACCTTAGTTTGACAAAGGGAGTTTGTGGAGTGGGCGCTAAGCACAACTTATTCGGGGTAAATAACAGGCTGGTAGATCAACAATGTTATATTATATATTGCTTCGTCGTTTAAGATTTGCAAATTCGTTTTATGCGGCAAGACCTCTTATTATTAATGAGAAGGGTTAAGTTCTAGTTACTAATCCTGCCAGTAGAAATTCTATTCTTGGTTATTTCTTCTGCTTTAGTATTACTCTTCCATAGATACATCGTAGGAGTAAAAATTTTTCATTAGTATTCTTAAGCAATTCCTCTCAGTTCTAGTGGAATTCTCTATAGAGAATAACTTAGTGATAGAAAATTATTCTATTTTACTCTAATTATAGAACTAATAGCACCTGTACTAATAAAAGAGAATCTTGAGCCATTATCAATATTATATCCAGCTCTTCAAATTAAGTTAATTTACAATAGTATAAATGAACCGATAGCCAATTAATTTTCTGAACTTACTGACTAAACTGTAAAGCAAGAAAGATTTGTACATTTTCCTATCTTAAGACTGCAAAGCTCACTTGCCATATTTCAAGCAAACCAATTCCTATTTCTTGAGTGAAGTTCTTAAAGGTGAGAAAAATGTAAGCCTATTATAAATTAGCCATTCGCATAATCTTAATAGTACATTTCACGAGATTAAGTAAAAGTTTCTGCTTTTCCACAGCTTGATGGCCTCACAGTAGTTGATCTCCTAAATGTTGCGCAAAAGCATGAGTAAGTGGTTGGCTACTTGCCTTCTCCACGAGAGTGGAATAAAATAGACAGGTATTGGATAGGTGACATCTTAAATACGCTACTCCCGGATCTGCTGCAAGAAATGATTAACTAGGCTCGGCAAAGACAGTTTACGAGACAAGTAGAGAAGAGGTCTTTGGACGTATAGCTTCGACCTGAGTTCGCAGAAGCTTTCAATCATTGCATGTGTTTTTTCCAGTAAGCTTATAAATGAGCTCTTAAAATTATTCTAGCTTCCCACGGCAGGGCTGCGTCTTTATTGAAGCCCCATTCGAAGCGCCGCGCACTAGATTCGAGTGTGAAGAGACCAAAGACGAAGAAGAGCATCTGAGAAACGACAGGAAGGACTTCTTTCTGCAAGTGAAGCGCTTAAAATCCCAATAGCAGGAGGTACAGCCTGAAAGAGCTTAGATGTGCAGTCTAAACATCATGACCGACAATTTCGGCTAACGACCCATTAATGAAAATCATCCACTACAAAGTTAGAGTTTGAATAAGCAAATATTTAATATATGAAGTATCTGTGGTTATAGTTCCATAAGCAACTTACTTTGTGTATGTATCTTAGTGTTATATATAAAATAACTTCTCCTTATTATCAAGTATAACATACTTGAGCCTTGAGTATCTTCGAAAAGTATAAACTGTCATTATTTGCATGATTATAAGAGTCTTGCCTTAACACGCATAATCTACTAGTAAAATATCAATTTAAGCTTAATACTATTTTGTGTAAACTGATTTTCTTGTTTTGCCCTCAATAAAAAGTGACCATAATAAGCAGCAATAATTATATGGAGTATAATGTTGAAAAAGAAACTAGGAAGATAGTGTCAATGAAAATAAAATCTTTATTAGTAATTAAAAAGTTAGGTGTGACAGCGTGCTTTTAGAATTAGGAAAGTGTGTAAATTAGCAAGCCATTTATATAACAAGTCATCCAAACTACTACTAAGCAAATGCAATTAAAATTGAAGGAGTACCCCAATAATCTTTTAATTACAGTTTTCAAGCTTTAAGTTTATAACTCAAAACAAATTATGGTGTTGCAGATCATCAGCAATATTAGAACTCAAATAAACCGCAAGAAATAAAAGCTCAGTTTGATAAATTTAAGCGGCTGGGATCATTGAGTTAGGATTAGGACTACTACAATATCTTCATCCAATAATGATCTTTTAAGCGCAGGCGAAGGGTTTTAAATTGTCATATCAGCTATTTGAGGTTTATTTCGGGGTTTGAAAGTTGTGAATTTAAGTTCTATACTATTATCAAAAACTACATCTCTGCTGTTCTCATCCTCCAATAAAAGGCCCTTGAATTAAGCAGCTGGCTTGCATCGCTCTCTCCCATAACCATCTTAAATGCGAGATCCGTTCCCTTACTTTCCCATATAGAGAGTTACTATAACAAAGGAGGCAAAGTTCTTAACCAAGTTACAGCTTTTCTCAAAGTTTATGCCTTTACTTATGCTCCTTTCATTACATACGATAGATGATGTTCCATTTACTCTAAGACTTCTTGTTAAGAAGCAAGCTTTCTTGTTACTGCCCATGGCTGCTAAATTCCGTTGAAAGAAGTAGAGACTGAACTTTTAATAATTTCCTTTTTCGATTTCTTAATTGCAAAGCAGGTATTTTTCGTAATTCTCTCAAGACAGAGAATGGGCACTAGCTAATACTCTACTGCTTGGACAATTGTATACTTGACTACCTTCTCAATTATCACAAGGTTGCTCTCCAGTTGCTTAATCAAATTGGCCCATTGCTGCATGAATTATTTTGGGCTCATACGCTTCTGCTATTTCTTTGTTACTGTAAAGTTTGGTAACTTTACCAGGCATTCTCTCCTTGCAATGAATTCTAAAATATCGGATCCAGGAGTGGAGAGAGATCAATAATCTAGCCCTTATCCATTAAACCTTCAAGCTTCACCAATTGAATGAGTATATCCCGCTTCTTAGATTTCATCAACTCGCACCATTCATCAAGAAACTTTAAGAAAAAAACGAGGTTATCTCGTTACGCCACTATTCATGATGTTCTGTCCATTTGTTCTTACTTTTAAGGGTCTCTATAATAGCTTGTATTTTTGATCTTAAAGAATTACTCTCTTAGATAATTTATGCTATTTCTTTATCGTACAAAGAGCTATCCTTGGTTAAACGGTAAGGGGCCCATGTCGTCTCTTTTGACTCTTCACCTTGACTCTCATTATGATCGTTTAACTGGCACTTGGGAGAAGTCTCAACTTGTACATTGAATTCATGTTAGAAAGAAGTATCTCCAGGGAGATTATTTAATTATTATCTGCTTTTATTGAGGGTTAAGTTGTGTTTAGTCTAAGTGAGACTAGGTTTCTTGTATGAACTGATTCTTATTCCTCTAAGGATCTCCGCATAATTCTTTTTACCATTGTTGTGGAGGTTGACCCATTTCTTCTGTAGTCTGCTATTGCCCATTTTTGTTTGTTGAAT
The DNA here is from genome assembly GCA_000711775.1 of Oxytricha trifallax. Classification (NCBI taxonomy): domain Eukaryota; phylum Ciliophora; class Spirotrichea; order Sporadotrichida; family Oxytrichidae; genus Oxytricha; species Oxytricha trifallax. Next base: position 31,994 of record ARYC01002458.1, read on the forward strand.
CCTCCTTGCGTTGTCGACGATCCTCAATGTTCTCTTTGAAAACTTATTGGTTTAAAGGGTATCTTTGAAGAGCGAGTTAATGTATCTTGAGAGAGAATCCTCTTGATTTTTTTAAAGCCGTTGTAGCTATTCTACTACCCTTCGTTAGACTTGACCGATATATGTACGGCACTCAGGCTTTAAAACGCAATGCCTTGTGTGCTTGTAGAATCTATTTCTTTAGAATAGGCGACTCCTTATGAGCCTCTTACAACAAATGTGATATCCCAAATCCTCTTGTCCAATTCGAGACTCCCTTGACTTTGATATTGCGTACAGTCCATAAGTAGCGTAGTGTATTTACTCTCTCAAGGCATCAGCCTCCTTTATAAATCTCAACGTCATCTTATAGTATTTCTCGAGATGTACTTGATCATAAATAGGTTTTATATATTTCGAAACCAAGGCTTCATCTTTTAGTTTCTATCTTTAAAGTAGTTTATATTTACTGATAGCTGTTATATTATTGTGCTCATAATTTGAGCTAAATAGTTATTTATTGAATTTTTTTATTTGTTCTTTTTTATCGTTCGATATTGTATGGGTTCTTTTAGGATAGTTTCTTAGCGATGAATTTTTGGATAAGAGAGCTGGCACTCCCTCAACCAATTTCTCTGAATGAAACCCTTCTGAGAATGGTATAATTAATACTTCATGATTGTCTGTTATATTAGTATAGTCCTGGGATTTTGACCCCAAAGTGTTAAAATCTATGGCCGTCCCATCATCTTTGGTTTTGGAATTGCTGAGGGAAAATCACTTTGTGAAATCGTCCATCGTTTTATCCTCTTCAGTTTCATCCAAAGTAGGTCTTTTTATTTTCTTGTTGCGATTGAGTGGGAAGAGCTCCCTCGCCATCATCTTCAATTCTATTTATTCTTACACATGGAGGCCATATTTTGAAGTGTTTTCGCAGCCAAGTATGGCTTCGACTTTCTTAAAGATTTCCTTGGGTTGCCATTAGTAGTCGTATAAAACATCTAGCAGACCTTGTAGTCTCTTGTGGAAGATAGTAACAGGGAGCGGGCGCAGGACATGCTAATCGGCAGCTAAGAGTGGCAGCAGGATTGAGGGCGACAGCTTTACTGATGAGGAGGACCGGCCTTTCTTGTAAGAGGACATCCTGTGGTCTTCTACATACATTGGTTGATTTGAGATGGTGAGAGAAATAAAATTTAATAGGAACTTTAATAATATTATTGATCAGATTTATTTAAAAATTTACAGGTTGCTTTTTAATTTCCTACTACCCTCCTGTAGTAGTAGTAGTATGCTTAATTTTTAAAAAGCAACTTTATCAAAATTATAATAATTACCAAATTTAATAAAATAAATTTTAATTTTAACGATCTCCTCTATTTAACGTTATAACATCTTTTACCTAATTATTTAAGAAAAATAATTAAAAATTTAATTTGTTATTTAATTGAAAAAATCACTAATAAAAAAAATAAAGTTCTTTATAATTTTTTTTTCTTCCAAAATCTATTGCTTGCATTTTCATTTTTTATGTACTACAATTTCTAGAGTCAAAATCTCAATCAAATTACGTAAAGTGTATATATTTGTGGGGTTGTTCAATCTCAAAGCCGAAATTTCTGTTAAGTTTAAGATTGGAGTTCTACTATTTAACTATGGTTCCAAATTCTAAGTTTCAAGATCTCACAGAGTATATTAAAAATCCTAGTGATAGAACATTATAAAAAATAGAATCAGTTTTAAAGTTCATAAATCCTGATGTTGATTTTCACTAATTTATAAGATATGCGCCAAGCATAAATAAAGCCCTAAAAATGAATAAATTAAATCAAAACCCCAAGACCCCTTAGTGATCTGTATAAATGTTTTAATTTGTAAGGATTTTGTTAAAGTTTGGGTTTAATAATAAGTTTTAATGTGAAATTATTCAAAAGGTACTTTTGGATAATGTGGGGGAGGTCTGAAATTATGTTACTTAATTACAGCTCTATCTGCTCTATTGATATATCTTATCTTCATTTTGGTTTTATTATTATTATTGACTCTGCCATTTATTTCATTTATTGAAAGACTATTGTTTTGTCGATAAATTACTTTATTCTTTGTCTACCGTCCTTCTTGAGTATTATTCTTTGCGAGACATATCGCACTTTATTATTATTGCTGCTAAAGACCACGCATCCCACTAAAAGTCCTCATCTCTCTAGCACTTTCTTTCTGGATAATAGCCTGGAGTTACCATAATAGTTCAAGCCTTGATACATTCCCTATTAAGACTCTTTTGAAATCGATTATTGCTACGCTTACTAGTGAAATGTTTATCATTTTATTTTCTGGCTTCATATCTCTGTGAGCAAACCTTAACTTTTGAATTTCTTTAATATCTTGTATGGTCTGAGTAGCTATTTATCAAAGTTACTTATGATTCCTTTGATATCTTATGAAATCTCTTTGACTCATTTCATAGAGTGGGAGTCTGAAAGCAACATGATCCTTGGCAAGGAGAACAGCATCTAGCTTGATTAAGTAACTACACTCTTTAAATTTTGTTTGAGTGAGTACTTGATACTCATTTGTAAACTCCATCTAATATTTATCATCATCATCACTTAAGAGATAGTTGAAGGGTTACACCTTGTATGCGTATTGATGATCATTGATAACTTTCTTATCAAAGGAGTTTTCTAATATAATGTAGCTTTAAAGTGAAGTGTCTAGTTCAATTTGGGCAAGAGCAGGAATATTTTTATATTTAATTTTAATAATAATCTTTGTGATTTCGAATGCTATTTGCTTACATGATTTCTTCACATATTCATATACACTAACTTGTTCGAGCTCTACACCTTAATAAGAATTTCTTTCTTTTCTTTTATTTGGTAGCTTCAATTCATCTTCATGCTTTTCAATCAATAAATCTTTCTTGTGAGTTTTTAAAAGATTCGGCCTAAAATCACTTGTATAAGCATGGTGCTGAGAGCACTCGAAGCTTTCATACTTTCCTTCGATTTTATTGTACTATAAGTATGCGGTTTGATTGGCTTCTCTATTTTCTTTCCTATTTCTATACCAACTAGATTTATGACCGAAGACTCTCTCATAATTCTCACAAAAGTATACTTTTACTTCTTCATTTTGTATAAGAATTTCATAAATACCTTTCTTCTCCTTTTGTTTACCACATACTTGCTTTCCATTTATATTATATTATTAATTTCTAATTTAATCAAGTGATAGCACTGATAGCTCCTAATAAGAGTTCATCTCAAAGCTATCACACTTTTTATTGCTGCCAAAGGGAAGTGTCATTTAGTTTGATGAAGTGCTGTTGTAAATTTCTTAAAATGTTAGCTCCAATAATTATATTTGAATTTAAACTTATAAAATTGTCTCTATAACTCAATGCTCATATGAGAGTTTTGCAAGACTAAAAGTTTCAATGTAAAAATTTAGAGTATTATAAAAGAAAATAAGTGTAAAAAGAAGATATAGCTCTAAATATGGGTGAAAAATAACTATTTTTAGTAACAACAATAAGTTTATTAAAACATGTACCGATTAAGGAGGTGTACCTAATTAATTCCAGCCTGGTTTAAGAGGTATTTTGTGATTTTGTAATTAAAACTAGGGTGCTAAATAAGTAATAGCTTTAATAAAAGCTTCTTATAAATATTAGCATTTTAGGAGCTGCTCCGAATTAAGTACGTACCAATTTAAATTTAAAAATATGGAACTATAACAGTAGAAATTGATATCAATCTCTCAACTTTGAAACCAGTTCTCAAAACCTTCTCCATATCCTGCTAAGAGGTTGCCTCCTATAGGATGCCCATATTTAATAGTAAGATTTACAGAGGTATATAATTGAAATCAATAAACTTAAATTTGTATATCATTTATTAGATCTGTAAACAAGATGGAGTCAATGAATGATGCAATGAAAAGAGTGCAAGCACAAGAATTAATTCAAAGATTTAGAAGCAAGGAGGATTTGCATCGCTACCTGGTGCAGCAAGGTAATAAACTCATAGTTGCTAATCTTTATTATGTAGTGGTTTGTTCTTGCCAACAATGGAAGGTACTAAAATATCATTTCTAAAACGATACTCTGCGAAGAGAAGAAAGCATTGAAAACTTAAGATGTAAAGTTTGCAGAGATTCCAAACTATCCAGAAATCTCAGTGACTAACTTATACGATGATAATATGAATGACCCAGAGGTTTCGCAGTACCTGCCTACTAAGAAGCAGATGTCAAATAAACTACCTGAAAGAAACTATTTTTTGGCATACTTGCAACAATTAAAGGTGATTACTTGAAAGAAATTATTCAAGAATCTCATAAGAAAAGGTACAGCATCTCTTCAGAAGAAAAGGATAAACAGGGGATCAAGATAAGTGAGAGCTAGCTATAAGAGTTGCAGAAGCACATATATTTCAAGTAAGATTTGTAGTTTAACTCTTTAGAAAAATCTGGTACTGGCATCTTCTTGATGAAGGAAAAGAGCAAGCTTAACAGAGAGCGAAAGTCGCAGACAAAGTATGAAGTTAGCAAGAGACTTTATTCAAATATTTAGCCTCCAGAGTCAATGAACATAGATGCAGGAGCTGGCAGCAAGAGAAGAAACTTAGGAGGAAGGAAGCAAGAAATAGAAGAAAAGAAAGAGAAGCCAGCTCTTACGAAAGAATTTTATATGTGATTGATGTATTCATTAACTTAAGTTATAAACTTATTTGTATAAATTCCCTCTCCCTTCTTTAGTACACTTTTATGCCAATTAATTGTCTACTCTCTTTGCTGAGCTTTTATTGAAATCGATTTTATCAATTGATGGGTTATTCATCAGGTGGTATAGCTGCAGTTTCTTGTAATTATTAATTATTTAAAGCTTTAAGAATATTAATTTTGGGGCTTAATCAAGGCAGATAGTTTTAATTAGAGTTTAAATTAAATTTTCTTATAATGGACCTCTTAATATACCCCAGTAGAATAAAATTCATTAAACTATGGAGTGTAAGGTATTTTGAGTATTGGTGTATTACTAAGATTTTTATGTCTCTTATTTGTTTCTTTTATCTTATGAACATAAAGATTAGCAACGAATAGTATAATCTCTTGATCAGGGTACTTTTCTCTCAGCTGCTCTAAGAAACATGATAAAATTCTCTGTCTTAATTGAGCGAAGATGAAAAACATAAGTCTTTAAAACAGCGTCCTAGTTTATAGCTTCAAAAATTGCCATTGTTTATACAATGATTTCTAGTCATACAATTCAAATATACTATGTTTCTTATACCAAGACTTCTAGGTTAAATTATTGAAGGTAAACACAGCCTCGTAAGCGTGTATAAACTTGATTCTATGAAACCTTGTGTAATTAATTATAATTAAAGTTTAAGATATTGTTGTAAAATGGCAAAGTGAAATCAATCACTCTCTTTATTAGAATAACACCTTTGCAAGATATACAATTTCGTTTATAAATGTGGGCTATATAATTATCAGATATATCCACCTCATGGGAACTGACGATGAAACATTGTTGTATGTTGGTCAAAACTGAAGTGAGCCTAGTTTCTTTCATAAGTATGATAGTCAAAATTTCTATAGGAACTTAATCTTTCTCTTAGGCTTTTTTTTTTAGCTATTAAGCCTTAATTACAAAAATCAATCAAGCAGTGAGAGCGAAAATTTGATATACTTCTACTTATAAATCAGTACTCGATTGAATCATAAAATGTAAATATCACATCCATATCTCAGTTTAAACACTAAATCTATATTTTTTTCATCATAAATAGACCTCAAATGCTTGTAATTTTTGTATCGCATTTAATTAATAATCCCTACCATTGGTTGCAAATTCCCTACTTATCAAAGCACTTATAAACCTCATTTAGGAATTTTGTGGTTTTAATTGCTGAATATTAAGATTTAGGTCTGTTTTTTTAATTATTTTAAATATTAATAATTTACCAGCAGCTCAGCTCCACCAACATCTTATTGATTTCCATATTAATTTATTAAGATAGAATTTTTGAAAAATAAAAGAAATTTAATATGAAATATAGAGCTCGGATTTAAATACACAGAAAGCATTTAAGATAAACACGTATTTTAAAATTAAGGTCAGAATACAGTGATTTTTTATCGATAAATCTCTGAAAGTATTTATTATAAAATACAAGATATTCTGACTATACAGCACAGCTGTGCGGAATCGCAAATCAGCACAGGTCGGTACAGGATCGGCAAAAATAACCCTTTGCAAACTTTATTTTTGCAACTTTCACATTCTTAATTCAAAAAGGGAGGTAGCCTTTATTTGCCTTAAATGCATTAAATCTTAATTATCTTATTGATTATATGGTTTTAATAATATTAAATTATTAAAAATTAAAAATGGATCTCTTTAAATAGAAAAAATCTCTATAGAGAAATTTAATTATTTTAATAATTAATAAATTTGGGGGGGGAAAGTTTCCTGCACCGGTTTATTATAAAAAGAAATTTTTTAATTAGTTTCCTGCACTAAATTTTTTTTCATTTTTAGAATTCGATTTTTATCACATTTATCAACAAAATTTTTTACTAATTTTTTTTATATATTATTACTTAATCTATTCTTCAATTAATCAATATCCTTATTAACATGGAATCTAATCACCATCCAAACAAGGTGAAATTTATCCACTATATAGATTTCATCTGATATTAATAGACTTCTGTATCTCAACCATAATATTGTTCTCTCTGTACTAATGAAATTCCAAATATTTTATTCAATTGTTGTTAAAATTCTAATTATTTCTTTCAATGATATATAATATTAGATAATCTTTAATACTATATTTTCATGTAGTTCGCACATGATATAAAAATATCTTAAAATTTATGGGTTGTAAAAAAAAAAATTATTGTTAAACTTATGAAATTTTACATATAAAAAAAGTGCAGGAAACTATCACGAGTGCAGGAAACTTTCCCCCCCCATAAATTTATAATAATACTTATTTAAGTTTAATATATTAAAATTAAGATAATTAAGATTTAATGCATTTAAGGCAAATAAAGGCTACCTCCCTTTTTGAATTAAGAATGTGAAAGTTGCAAAAATAAAGTTTGCAAAGGGTTATTTTTGCCGATCCTGTACCGACCTGTGCTGATTTGCGATTCCGCACAGCTGTGCTGTATAGTCAGAATATCTTGTATTTTATAATAAATACTTTCAGAGATTTATCGATAAAAAATCACTGTATTCTGACCTTAATTTTAAAATACGTGTTTATCTTAAATGCTTTCTGTGTATTTAAATCCGAGCTCTATATTTCATATTAAATTTCTTTTATTTTTCAAAAATTCTATCTTAATAAATTTTAATTTAATTTATTAATTTACTATAATGAATCAGGCGTTTATTTAATTTATTGAATTAATACTTAAAATATAAATGGATTCAAGATTATCCCATGTTGTCACTGTGATACAAAGCTTTAAATTTTGTGAAAGATAATTTTATAATAAATTGTTTATAATAAAAAATTTAATATCTTTTTATTTTATGATTAGTTTTCCCTTTTCTAAACTCATAATATTTTTCTTGACTCCAAAGTTAAGAAGCAAATGTAGAGTAATTTATAAATTGAGATAATTTAAAAAGGAATGATTATAATAACAGCTAATTTATAATATACTATTATTTTATTTACTCACTCATTAGGACTGCCTTTTTACTCTTCTTACATGTTGGCTTATATTTTATAATTATCACGAATATAATGTAATATAAACAAAAATTCAATTTTTAAATTCACATATCTGTTTACTCAATTTAAATATGTTTTCATAACCATTTTAAATTTCTTTTTAAATAATACCTATTAAATTCTTTTACCAAAATCATTTAAAAATTGTAAAAAATTATTTTAATTTTAAATATCATAAAGGAAAGTATGGTTTAATAAAATGAAGGAGATCTTGCAATTATAAATTAAGAGACTATCTAGTCATGTAGCCTTAGATTAAATGAGATATTCTCTGAGAATTAATAATTCAGTCAGTTTGAAAATATGTTTTATAAGCCTGAGTTAAATGAATTAAAGAAAAAAGTAATCACCCTTGGAAAAGTATAAATATATCAAGTTTAAAGTGAAGTCGATAATATTAAAGCGATTGCATCGATTTATTGTGTTAGTAAATACTACCCATAAATGTCTTAAGTTATGTTCTGCAATTAGAAAACGAAATTAAATGAAGTAGAATTAAAGGACAGAACTCTTTAAGTAATTTGTAATATTTTGATTTCTTTTGGTTCATTTATAGCTGTTAATGCAGAATTTATTCAGTATTCAAATTTAACAAAATTACACATTTTTTCAGTGTTTGTTTTTAAATATTTAAATTTCTCCTTTTCTACTCTGCATACTTAATTGACTTTTCTTATCTCTTGATTGAATTGATTATCATTTACTAAACTACTTATTATATTAATTAAGAGATTCCTTAGTATTATAAAACTGATGAAAGCAAATTATTTGTAGACAACTTAAATATTTTTTATATTATTTCTGCAAGTTGTCATTTAATTTATAGATATATTTTTAGGAAGTTTTCCGATGCAAAATTTGATAAATCTCTTTAAAAAATGTCATTATATGCATTGAAAGAGACACCCCCATCCCTCTTAATAACAAAGTTTTTCAATTTTTATGTAAAATATTCTAAGGCTTTGCTTCATGCATTATCTGGAGACGATTAAGATAATTCACAATGAAAAATAAAAAACCATCAAAAATATTTTTCAAACAAACTTTCCCTTCGATGAACTATATTTATTAATTATTAAATTAGATAAATTTCAATACTTCTTTCTGTCGACTTTTTTTTATAGATGCTTGTTCTACCCGAGAAACCCCTCCACCCAATTCCCCCTTTTAAAAAATTTTATTTATTTCAAATTTTAAATCCTCAATGCCTTAATACTTCATTCATGATCTTTTAGTATTCAACTCCCGTCGACTCATTTTAATATAAGTTTTTATAAGTAAAAATACATGAAAAAAATATTTTCAAAATTTAAATCTCTCAAATTATCTTCACTCGAAATGACTCGAAAAAGAAGTGATGTAAATTTTTAATTTTTAAAAATTAATATATATTTTTAGAGGTGGGGAGGGGGTTTGATGATAGTGGTTTGAAAAAATATCTCGTTTAGAACAGATGCTCCCAAGGAAAATATTTAAAATTAAATTTATTCTTGATTCAAAATCTTAAAACCCCTTAATGATTTTATAAGTGTTTTGATTGATAAGGGTAATGTTGGGGATTTATTTTTAGTTTGGAAACATAATTTTCACTCTATGTATGAAATTATGATAGTATTTTTTAATATTTCTTGCTACTCAACTTTTATGTTATCATATTTAGATTTATATTAGAAGTAGTAGTAAATTACTTTAGGTAAATTAAAATATGTTATGAATCATCACTCTAGAGAAATATATAAAGCTAGTGTATCAGATTTAGTGGAAATCTACAGCGTTACAGTTATACCTCACTTCCCACTCTCTATCCTCTTCTCATTCATCCTACTTTTCTTTAGCTTCTTTTGAATTTTCTTCAAAATCTTTCTCATTTCTTCCGTTCATCTCTGGTATTTAGCGGTTTTTTCCTATGGTTTCCTCTTCTCTCTCCTTGTCCATTAACGGGTTCTCCCTCTTTCTCTGCTTTGGGTTTTACGTAAATAGGCATTCTTCTATTTCCGAAACATTCTCCCTAAGTTCACTGATTTCTCTCCATTGTTCATTCATGGCCTTTTCCAACTCATATTTGCTGAAGTTCTACCATCTCATCCCAAGCATCAACATTTATTGTCTGGGTATAGCTTTGAGATCCGATCTCATCGTTCATTCTCATCCACATAGATTCACTCTGTTGTTCTTGTACTTTCAACATTTCTTCCTCTCTCAATGCGAATCCTGACTTCCTTATTTCCATCTTCATATACCACACCTCTAGGTTTAGCATCATTTAGCATCTCTGCATTATCCAATCCTTCCCAAATATCTGAAATACCGGCTCACCAGGAAATTCAAAGGCCATGTGTGATTTATTATCAGAAGAGCTATGATGTCACAATCTTCTGGAAGCATACATTGATTTGTATCTGCTTTCGTTGCTATCTTCTTCACCTCATAGTCCTTGCCCATAGTTCCTTTTATTACCTCATTAAGTCTTCTCAGGTTCTTCTGTAGTATTGCCAGACTTCCCACTAATCTCCTTGGGTCATAAACTTCTACCACTTTCCCTTACTTTTCAATCTTCATTACGACCCAATTTTAGCAGTTCTTAATGGAGCCTTAACAGCAAACTGGAATAATAATCCCCTCAATCTCTTCCATTTATCTCCAGTATTTGCTATTTTAAAGTTTCCAGTTTATAGTTCCTATTGTTTTCTCCATCTGTGCAATACCTTGCTCTCTCATTGTAATCGGTGGAAATATCAAGTGGTCCAGTCTCATTAAGCTGAACTAAAGTTCTTCGATTTGCTTCGTGCATGTTTCCATTGTATCTTCCATGATGTGATTACCAGGTATAAAGTCATCATGTCTCAATTCTTAGTTGATCTCCTCCCAATGGCACCTTTATTTCTCTGACCAGAGTTGGTCCTCTCTTACTCCTCTTTTTCTTGCAAGCTATCTATCTTCGAATTTTCTCACGAGAGCTTTCTTCATCTTGTTTCTTGTGCGAGGGCAACAAACAACTACTACCATCCTCTTTACTAATGGCTCCCACCCTTTTTTAGCGTAGATAATCTTATTAAAATCCTTGCAAGTTACCTCAGCTAGGTCTATAAAATTCTTCAACTTCATCTTATCACTCTGAACGCAGATTGAACCATCAATATGGCTCCTCTATTTCTGTGGTTCATTAAGATTCTTACTTGAGTTAGATTTTCTCATCTTCAGCTTGCTCTTAAAACCTATTTGTTTGTTTAGTGGAGTCTCCTCTTGATCTCTGTTCCTGATTCCTAGATCTTTCCAATCTTTACTTCTCTCTCTGTGGTCAAACCTGATCTCGTCGACTCTCTCTAAGTATCTGCTCTTCTTGTAGTCACGTTTCTTGCTACTCAGGTCCTCCATATATGTATCTCTTTAGACTCCTTTCTTGTTAAATTGGGAACTTTCCATTGAGCACCGCCATTTTTACTTTTTCTATTTTTATTAATTATTTTATTATATTTCTCTGACATCACTGCTTTATAAACTCATTGGAGCTTATTATTCAAATATTTAGTTTTGATGGCTTAGTTTTAAATATACATTCTTCAATTGCTTTGTCCACATACGTCACTCTGTAAATCTTCTTTATTGGTTAATAATATTTATGCTGTTCTAATGCTCTAATTCTTTAGTCTAGCCAATTCATATTCGTAATTATCTCTATTTGTGTTTGTCTTTTCATGTCTATTAATCTATGTTCTTTCTCTTTGTTTAGAAAATCTGTTAGGGTCTCCAACAGAATTTTATTAAATTGCACTATTTCATATGATTTGAATCCACGACTACTTTGTAAACATTGCAGTAGTGGCACATACCATAGGAAGCTAATGTCCTTCCCTGGCTTATAGCCTTCTAATCAAAACCCCAAAACCCTTTCAGTAGTTTGATTGAGTTTTTGATTGATAAAAGTAGACTATTAAGGCATACTTTATTTGGGTTTTAATAGAGTTTATGTAGGGGTTTTATATTTAAATATTAGTAATTTAAGTGAGTATAACAAGCGAGTTTTTAAAATATTTCACACAAACATAAGCTTAGAGTCATGTGGCAGTTCTCTGAATTTTATCTTTTTAAGTTGAAGTTTGATTGTTTCTATAGTTTGTTAATTCTCTTAGCTTGGCTTGATAATAGTTGAGTATGCAAATTCTCTGAAACCTCCATTTATTTTATTTTTATCGAGATATTGCTTTAATCTCTGCTTAGAATCTCTCTCACCTCAGCAGCTTAAGTAATCGTTTCTTGGCATTTCGCTCTCTATTATTATAACTGCTAGAGCCCAGATATCCCATTAAGTGTCTCCATCTCTCCAATCCTCTTTCTCTGGGAAATATCCAGGAGTGCCGTATACATTTCCTTATGCAGAGGCTTGCACTCTTTGAACTCTGTTGAAGTCAATAATATAAACTCTTAGAGCCTAAAAGTTCATCATGATTTTCTCTGGCTTTAAGTCTCTATGAACATAACCTAGCTTGTGAAGCTTTTCAATCCCTTCAACTTTCTTCTATACTATCTAGCTAATTTATCTCTGACATCTATTTTCAGATAAGAAATCTCTGTAAGTTATTTCAAGTAAAGGAAGCCTGAAGGCTACATGATCTTTGCCAAGTAAAATTGCATCAAGCTAGATGATATGCCTGCACTCATATAACTTTGCCTTTTAAAGAACATAATACTAATTAGCTAATTCCATTTGGAACTTGTCATCAGCAAGGAAGTAATTGAAAGGATATATCTTGTAAGCATTTTAGTCATCAGTAATGACTCTCTTCTCTATTTTATCTTCAAGAGTGAGGTAGCTTTCTAGGCAAGAATCTAAGTCAATGATTTTTATTATAGGAATCTTCATTGCCTCTATTTTAACCATGATTTTATTAATATCAGAGACTGGAATGTTCTTGTCTGCTTTCTTCATTTTGACTTACTTCTACACTTCAACTCTAATAGACTCCACTGGGTTTCTTGATCTTCTCTTTTAGAGGAATCTATTCCCTGTAGGTTCATGAATAAAGACAAAACTTTAATTGTGCTTTTTCTTTAAGTGCACTTTGAGGTCTCTAGTATGAGAATATGGCTTCTCACAGAACTCACAGACATATTTCCCATCTTTCTTTTAATGCTTGAGATATAACCTTGGCATATCGTTGTGTATATCTCTCAAGTGTCTCTTATAAGTTGACTTGTAAATGAAAACTTTATTGCATTCTTAGCATTAATACTCAACTTTGGTTGATATTTATTTATGCTCTATGGAGGGTTGTTTAACCTCCTCCTCAATTTACACAGCTTCTATGATAACCTCCTACTTAACTTATACTTAAATCTCAAAGCTAGACTGGTCAAAGTTCTCATAAGTAGGCTCCCACTGAGTACAAGCGTCTCTGATCTCTACTTTTCTTGGTTGCTGGAATGATAACTTTTATTGACTTTACCCAAGTTATGCCGCTCTTCTTAACAGGTTAGCGCTCATTTTAGTTTGTTGATATATTTTATTATAATTATGATAAAATATACCGAGATAAACTATTATAGGAGTGTATAAGACACTCTGGTGGATTCTTTGCTGAGAGGAAAGAGAATTAATTAATCATAAAAAACTGTAAGTTGACATATTTTATGAGAATTTTATACATTTTAGTAAATTAAAATACTCCAAATGAAGTTATGTTTCTCTAGAAGGTCCTCCAAATCAAGTTTGAACTTAATTTGGAGGTAAAATTATTAAGCATTTTTTAATTTAATCTGCTCCTAATTAAGTTTCAACCTTAAAATTTAACTCCTAATAAAGTTTGATCTTAATTTGGAAGTCCTCCTAAAATAATTAAACATTATTAGGAGCAATTTAATGGAGAAAGTTTGATAAAAATGGAAATCAATCTGTGAAACTAGGAGCAAGTTTTGCAATGCTTCTCCGCATATCTTTTCAAGGTTGACCTCCAGTAGGTCCTCCCTATTTAGTAGTAAGATTTTAATAAACTTAGAATGGATATCCATAATTTTAAATTTCATTAACATTTCTAGAAAGAGGAAGCAAGATGGAGTCTATGAATGATGCAATGAAGAGAATTTAATCTCAAGATTTAATAGGAAAATTCAGAAGTAAAGAGGACCTCTATAGGTACTTGGTTTAGCAAGGTAAACTTTTAGCTAATACTAATAGATCAACCATAGTTGGATTATTCTTGCCAACCCAGGAAGGAACTAAAATCTCATTCTTAAAAGCCTTACTGAGTGAAGAGAAAAAAGCTTTTAAGTCTAATGAAATTAGGATGATAGAGATACCTAACTACCCTGAAATATCAGTGACAAACCTATATGACGATGCTATGAGTGATCCGGAAGTAGCTCTCTACCTTCCATCAAAGCTACAGCTCTCTAATAAGTTGCCAGAGAGAAACTTCTTCTTTGGTGTTTTTGGTACTCTGAAACCTGAGTACTTAAATGAAGTTATTCAGGAAGCTCACAAGAAACGCTATAGCATTTCTCCTGATGAAAAAGAGAAGCAAGTGACACCTGTCTGTATGAACTGCAGAAGCATCCTTTCATCTCAAGTAAGCTTAGTCTTCTAACTTTATAGAAAAACCTGGCACTGCTATATACTTGATGAAAGAGAGCAGCAAATTAAACAGAGAGAGAAAGTCTCAAGTAAAGAATAAATTTAGTAAGAGGCTCTTCAAAGATTTATAAAAGCCAGAAGAGTTGAACATAGATGCAGGAGCTGACACTAAAAGAAGAAACATAGGCCCAAGCAAGCCTTAAGAGGAAGAAAAGAAAGAGAAGCCAAATCCCTTTACTCTTTAAAAAATCGACTGTATCTATCTTCAAGTCGTTCATTAAGTGATATAGTAAAAGTTTCTTGTAGTGGCCTTTCAATAACCCCCAATATAATTTAATTCCATTAAACTAAGGGCTGTAAGGAACATTAAATACAGGTGTTATGTTTAGCCTTTCATATTCCTTCCTTGAGTCTTTAGTTTTATGAACTGATAAGTTATCAACGAACAGAATAATCTCTTAGTCAGCGTATTTGTCTCTGAGTTATTGTAAGAACTTAATATATTATTCAGTCTTTATAGAGCGAGGGTGGATAACATAAGTCTCTGGGCCACTATCTTCACTGATTCCACCAAGGATTGCATGAGTTTATATCTAAACCTTTTAGTCATAAACTTCTATGTTACTATACCTCTTGTACCAAGACCTTGATATAAAGGTATTAAATGTAAATACAGCTTCATCATCGTGTATAAACTTTATATTATGCTCTTAAGACCTCTGCATTTAATCGAATATATAATTTAAATTATCCTTATAAAATGGAACATTAAAGTCAATCACTCTCTTAATGCGATTGACTGTCTTGTAAGATATTCCGTTCTTTTTATATAGGTTCGCTATCGATTATGTAGATATGTGAAGCTCAGGAAATTGGCGATGAAACATCACAGCTCTCTAGGCCAGAGATAAGTGAACCCAGTATTTAAGAGTCTTATCATTAATAAGATAATCGATGTGATGCTGCTAAAATTTTAGAGGTCTTTTAGGCTTAGAATTAAGTTGCTATCTCTTTAAATTCAATGCTAATAGACAGTGAGACCTTACAGTTGCTGAAGATTTATGAAGGAGCCTTGCTATAGACGAATAAATCAGAACAGGTTTGAGTTATTCACTATATTCATCACATCCATAACGCAACTTAAACAATAAATCGATATACTCGCTGTCATAAACTGACCCCAAACCTTGCATATACTCACTTAAATTACTAATATTTAAACATAAAACCCTTACATAAACCCTATTAAAACCCTAATAAAGTATGCCTTAATAGTCTAATTTTATTAATAAAAAACTTAATTAAACTACTGAAAGGACTTTGGGGTCTTGATTGTGTCCATCACATTTTTTGTTATAAATAGTTTTTTATTATTTTTGAGAGACTTCTCTTTCTGATTAATATATATTGATGTCTCCTTTGGTTTTATCATATGCTCCAAGTTAGATTTGAACTTTTTAAAGTTCTTCTGAACTAGTTGCTGTATTATTTCGGCTGTATTCGTATCTTTCAGTTACGATACATTCCTTAGTAGTTTATTAGGAGTGTCCCTTGCCGTTTTGAATGATATCCTATTCAGCTGCATCTCCTCTTCTCAATCTCCCCTACCTTTAAATACTTGTCCGCTACTAGACGGGTGTATTTATAAATCATAAGTGACCTAATCTGAGCCACCATTATCGAGTCACTTACTGTTGGGTTGGTGGATTTTGTAATTCTCTGGTATCTCTCTGTTTGCTTTTTCATTTCATCTCACGTGCTCTTTAGTAATTGTCTGTTATTTAGGCATATATTCATCCCCAGATATTTTGCTTCTTGTACCTTCTTAATACCTTCAATTTCTTCAACCCTTTCAAATTATTTTGCGTCTGTTAAAAATACTGTTTTTTAAATTTAGTCATAAGTTATGAGTTTCCTCTATTTCTCTAAAAACATCAATTACTCTCTTAATAATTATGCATCTTTTATGTAGACTAGCAAGTCATCAGCGAATGCTATTAGTTTGCCCTATTTTATGAGTGACTTCAGTCTTGGTTGAGAGTAAAGGGCATCTTGTAGATACACGTTTAATAGTAAAGGAGATATTCTGCTTCCTTAGGCAACTCCTTTCTTTATTTTTATTTCCTTCTCCTCATACAATATCTTGTTGTTTTTATATAGCTCTTCGATAAGGTTCACTGCCGTCATATCATCTCTATTCTATACCTTCAGTCTTAGTATCGACATAAGTTTGTCTTTCAAGACTGAATCGTAAGCTTTTTGAATGTCAGCAAGGAGGTATGCTTCTCTTTTATTTGACCTTCTTCTTGAAACTTTGATGTGTTCCAACATTCTTATCAAGTAAACATGTGTACTTTTGCTCTCTTTGAAACCACTTTGGTAATTCTTTGTTTAAAGAATTTTACTTTTCTTTTATTCCATCTTATTTAGAATTACATTTTTACTTAGATGTGAGTTCACCACTATTTGACTAGTATCGCTGACTTCTGGATAATTATCACCCTATTTCTTGCTTGGAAGAACTAGTCTTCCCTCCTTGATGTACTATGGTAACTATCTATCATTCAACCTTTTTGTGATTTTTTGACTCACTATCTACTAATTTTTTCAGATTTTAGAATGATTTTTCCATCAAACCCATCTGGGCCAATAGCTTTGTTGAAGCTACACTCTTTAATGGCCTTTTTCACATCCTCAATTTAGTAGAATTACTCATCATCCTAGCTGTTTAACATTTTGATGTCCTTCTTAGCTCCTTGAGATAGCTGTTCTTCCATATCGTCACTAAATAGCTGACTGTAGAACTCTACTACCTTAGCCTTTTAGATTTCTCCTTCTTCAAATCTCTCTTCGTTTATTGTGAGACCCTATATTGATTAATCTTACCTTTGGGTCTTGGTTAGTCTTTTAATAAGGCGAAAAAAAACCTCTTAGTTCATTTCAGTCCAGGCAATGTTTCATGTCCTTGATCGCTTCCTTCCATTGCGCTTTTAAGTCTAATTAATTATTATTGGTGCCATTCCCTTCTCTTCTCAGCACCCATTCAGGTGGTCTTTGGTACCAGTTTCTACTCTTGCTTTACTTTTCTAACTTATCTATGAAACTATTTTGAATTGGTTGGTCCAAATCTTCCTCTAGGAGTTCTTTCCTTCTTCTTTGTAGGTTTTCCAGCATTGTTTCCTTATATCGGAGACTCTGAACGTTGCTTCTTTGTCCGATAACTTCAGATCATTCATATCATTTTTCACTTTCATTTTTGCTTGGATAAGCTTATGATCTGTCGCATTTAGTTAGCTCGTGTGCCAGCTTATTGTTTCTATGTTTGAGAATATCTAGTCCAATTAGTTACCTCTGCTAAGAGTTTCTACTCCCTAAGGTATTGTTTCTTTAAGGCCTTCTCTGTTTAGTTTCTTGCCCAATTCCTTAATGTCAAAGTTGAAGTCACTCACTACTATTATTCTCTGTTTCTTACACTTTTTTTAAATTACTTTATCATGTAAATTAATCTACATTGTAATTTTTTCACTTCATCATTGCAATAGTGGGATGTAAGCTGTGATTATATGAACAAAGATACCCATAAACATTTAATATATTCCACTCTATGAACTATCTCAGTGTTTTAACCGTATTCATTTGAAACCTGCCACTGTTTAATGTTAATATTCCTCCGTTTCTGGCAAGTTGTGTTTAAGTAATTTTTTTGTTGTTTATTCCAACTAATCTTTGAAGTCTTGTTTCCACAAGTCAAATGAAATCAGGGTTTTCTATTCCTTTTTCTCTTGTCATCTTGTCTTGTTTCAACTTTGAGTTTAAGCCTCTTACATTTTGGAGGCAAATTTTGATTTCAAATGACTTTAGTCTCAACTGTCTTTTTTTACCTATTATCTCCTCTCTTTTCTTGCTGCACTACTACTACGCAAATCTTTCATTTCGCTTATCCAATCCTTCAATATTCCTTACTGGTTAGAAGAATTGAAGTTAGCGTACATTCTTTTAGTAGAATGATAATTTTTCTAAGTTTTTAATATACTTTTTTTAGTCTAAATAGACTTGCAGGTTTTGGAATGCTCGATTACTTATCCTTATTTGAATGTTAAAGAAATTCTTTTATCGATTTATGGGTTGGCTTTTTTTCTTCATTGGCTTCCTACATATATAATGGTAGTTTTCTCCTCCCCTAGCTTTGGTGTTGATCCTTGTCCATTTGATCACCACCTTTTTTACTTTTACTTTTTCTATTTTAATTTATTATTTTATTTAGATTTATATTATAGAATTTTTATAAAGAAAAGGTATGTTTGTCTTACATATTTCAACTTTACATTTTAAAAAAAGTTAATCAATTTAACTGATCGTTTTATGAAGTTAAATGAGAACATCATTTCAAAATTTGGGAATTTTGCACAAATATTTCTGAAATTTTTATCATTAATTGTTTTAATATTTGATTAAATACATTCATTTCTTCTATGTCTTGTGTTCTATATAAAGTAAATCTGTTCAATACAAAAGAATTTGTTAACTTCAGTAGAATAAATGCAAAAAATATGCATAAATTAGTCATCTAAAGGTGATTGGTAGATTTATTTTTTTTATGTATTAGTTTGAAAATTGTTTTAAATGAAGATCAATCTAGAAATTGTGTATTTCAAATGTCACTAAAATTCAAGACACTTATTAATATGTGCATTTTATAAAAGATCATCTTGCTAAAAATTCGTAAAAAAAAATTTGCCAAAACTGTTACAAGTTTCAGAGATGGATCTCCATTTTAACCTATTAAATTCCACCAAATTATCACTAAATTTGTTTAAATTTAATTAGAGATAGTAAACTAAGTAATTTTTATATTAATTGGATCCAATTTAATAGTACGAAAACTAAATTAGTACTTAGTTTTGTGAAAAAGTTACAATCTGGTTCAAAACTAAGTTGAAGTAATTTAATATATAATTAAAACTACATTGGTACAAAAAGATTTTAAAAAGGGAGTCTTTATGAATTTGCTTTAAAACATGTTTTCAAAAAAAATAAAGCTATTTTAATTAAATATGCAAAGCAAACGTTTAATATACTATATTTAGATTTCCTAGTGGAATAATATATAAATTATATTTATGTTTATGTATTGATGATGAAAAATAAAAGATTAAAGATCGCAACCATGAATATAATAAATTAAATTGAATCTAAAACAAAAATAAAATTGATAAAAAAAAATCTAATCCCAACATTACACTCAACATTGAGCTAAAATAGCATATTTTTGGTAAATATATTAACTAAATCAACTTTGATACATTTCTTTTATTTATATTAATTTTATAATATTTTTAGGTACTCTACCGCATTTGACCTGTTTTGCGGTAGAGTACCTTAATTATATTAATTTCAAAATATTTAATTATTAAGTTTTAATATATAGATGAAATACAGTTTGTAGAAAAAGTAATTTGAATTATAATTATTATTAATTAAAAAATTAAAATTGAAGCATTCAATATATTTAATCTTGAAATAAAGTTGCTATAAAAAGCAACATTATCAATTTATTCAAATTATTTATATTTATTCTTTATTTAAATTACTTTTTCTACAAACTGTATTTCATCTATATATTAAAACTTAATAATTAAATATTTTGAAATTAATATAATTAAGGTACTCTACCGCAAAACAGGTCAAATGCGGTAGAGTACCTAAAAATATTATAAAATTAATATAAATAAAAGAAATGTATCAAAGTTGATTTAGTTAATATATTTACCAAAAATATGCTATTTTAGCTTAATAAATAGACAATTTAAACTCATTAAGGGGTTTTGGGATTTGATTGTCTAGAAGATTAAATTTAATTTCTCCTCAAGGTAAAGATATTAAAAATTTGAATAAAAAATCCAATATAAAACGTATTGTCTATTAATTAAATTATTTAAACAAAAACTTGATATTAAATTTAAAGCTCAATAAAAATCTAAATTTATTTTCCTTTAAAATTTGTTAACAAAAATGCTTTTAATTTAACTAAATTTAAGGAAAAAATCTTAAATTCATTAAGAATGCTTTTAATTAATTAAAATATTACACTAATTTCTGGATTTTAATGCTTCTTAATGAGAGCTTTATTTGCTTATAAAAATTTAAAATAAGAAAGAGTTTATATTCTGTCAAATTTCTAAAAGCTTTAGCTCCAAATATAAGATGAAGCCCTAAAATTCTTAAATGAAATGATAAAAACAGCTTAAAGTTAAAGTATTAAGGAATATATTTTGATCATTATGTTAACAGTTAATGAAAAAAATAGAGAATCTCTAGTTGAAGAAATGCAAGACAAGCCTTCTTTTACTTCATTTATAGTTGATGATTAATTTTTAAGATAGTTCTTTGAATGTCCTAACGTTCATTTAATTATGTCATAAAATGCAGGATTTAATATCCCCAAAGATTTTTTTATAATAAAGCATTTTATTACTTAGTTTTAATTAATAATAAGGATTCCTTTTAAATTTTTTCAAACTTACTAAATATTTCTTTTTATTTCAAATTCTATAAATCCTGATTCATATAATAACGTTTTCCTATTTTATTTATTATATTCATATTAAAGTGTAAGGTCTTTTATTTATTATTTAATTAATTATCTAGTTAATAAAATAAACTTCTAAGATTTCACCACTTTAGAATTGGAATCTTGAAACTGGCAATAAATAAAAATATTAAATGCCTAACAGGCGTGAAAATTCTTCAATTTTTATTACAACTGGGAAAGATATTCCTAAGTTTAAAGGATATACCATTTTTTTGTTTATTTGTAAAAATAAATGGCGAAATTTTTTCGGAAAATCTTAAAACTAAAATTTTCAAAGAAATTATCAATGTCAATTGTAATAAAGTTAAAGAGCTTATTTTAAAATAATGAAATTGCAAGATCATATCAAAAGAGAAAATAATATTTTTTCTAACTATTTTATGAAGAAAATTATCGATGATTTTGTACTAGAAGAAATTTAAATGCATAATCGGCTTCTCTTAGCAAGCTAAATAAATATTTTATTCTATATAATGGATGATTATGGATATCTGCTATCATTAAATCCTCAAAATAAGGAGTATGACTATTTATAGAACTAGCTTGGAAAGTGAATTTTAAAATTTTAAGTAATTTAAATATAAAATATATGTCAAGAAAATGTTACTTCATTAATAAGATGTTGTTAGTAATTCAAAGATGAGAATAATTGTAATCAAACAATCGTGGGAGACTTGTTCTAATGTATCACTAAAACAAAGTAATGAAATATTTATCAAAGATCTAATTAATGAAAATTTATAAGATCTCAATAAAATTCTCGTGAATAAAATATTTTGCCAGTAATAATCTGATGAAAGAGACAAAGAAATATTAAAAATATAATTTTATGTCAAGAAACCTTTGCATAAAAGATTAAGATGCTTGTATAAAGGGCGATTTAAATAAATTTTTCCTAAAGCGAAGTAAATAAAATTTTAGGTATTGACGTCACCAAGTCACAGATGACGTCTAGAGATCACAGTTGAGGTCACATTATAATAAATATTGAAATTTATATGGAATAAATGTGAGAAGCACTAAAAAAGATTCTTCAATAGATCATTCCAGCAGGGTCTAGGTAATCTGGATTGCAAGGGGTGGAACCTTTTTTCGCAACTAACGCAAAATATAATAGCATGGGTCAAAGGGGTGGCTCAAAGCCTCTGAAATGTTTTTTAAATGATTGTAAATGAAATTTAATCGTTAAAAAATAAATATCAATTATATTTTTCGCAAATATTAATATGTATTGTATATGTAATCATAAAAAGCTTGATTGTTCTTATT
Organism: Oxytricha trifallax; assembly: GCA_000711775.1. Classification (NCBI taxonomy): domain Eukaryota; phylum Ciliophora; class Spirotrichea; order Sporadotrichida; family Oxytrichidae; genus Oxytricha; species Oxytricha trifallax. Next base: position 54,207 of record ARYC01002458.1, read on the forward strand.
TTTTAAGATTTTCTTCGCCACAATGGTTCTTATATAAAATCTTAAATTATTTCTGGTTTGCCGTGCATCATGTTTAATGAATGCATGACCAAATATTTAAGTACAGCCTAAACTCCTTTAATTAGATTCGAGTGTATCATGTCTCATACCATGTTTCCATTAATAATGTGAACATGTCTTTCATGCTTCATGACTAATTCTTCTCAATTTACTCCAACATACGATTGCCATCAGTCAGTATGTACAATACTATTTTATGTAACATGTTAGATAACTAGTCTTTCTAGAGTTTATCTTGATCTGTTTTAAACTGTAAAAATATTGACTATTTATGTCCCTCTTTCGATTAACCTTACTACCAATACATATCAGTCAACATTTTTTCTTAAGGGTAAAAATAATTAAAAGATGAGTGGTGGGTCCATAAGGTTTCATCATTCTATATATAAAAAAATATTATTTATCATACAAATTTTTCGGAGACAGTACCTTCAAACCTCCTTAGGAGCTTCTACCACCTTGATTTTGATATTATTTGTTTCTCACTGCTTGCGAACAAAATGTCTCACCTCTTTGTTCCCAGGTCACCTATGGGTTGCACTTTTAGAACCCTGCCGGAAATGATCCTAGTAAGAATCTTTTATAGTACTTAGCTGTCACCTTCTGACGTCATCTGAGATATCCAAACATCACCTGTAACTAGAGGATGTCAACTAAAACAAACTCCTGACGTCACCTATGACTGGAGGACGTCGACTGTGACCTCTTGACGTCAACACCCAGAATTTTAAGAATGTCAAATAATCATAGATTTAGAGCTTTTTTATATAAATTGGCCGAATTGAATCTATTTAAAAATTATTAAAATAGCAAAATTTAAATTTTTTTAATTATTTATCCGTAATATCAATATATTTTCCATAATTATATTTTAATTAAAAAATACAGATTTAAAAGCGTGTTTAACTTTTTTATTGACTTTATTTTTAAAAGATTTGGATTCAAATGGATTTTATAAAAAATTTAAAATTTAGAATCTTTTGAAAAAATTATTTTGAATTTTAAAAATTTTATAGTCAAATTGAAATAAAAATAAGACTGGATTTTAATAATTTATAATTTATCTGATAATATTATCATGCTTTTTAATAAATTGGATGAGATTAAATATCATTGAAAAGTTAAAAAACATTGGGGGGGGGTCTAAGTCGGTGCAAAAATTTTTTCAAAATCCTAAGTTGGTGCAAAATTTTTTTTCGCAAAAACATCAAAATCCCTAAGTCGGTGCATGATCAATTTTTGACATTATTGATAAATTTTATTATCCTACCCCACATAAAAAGTATCATTATTAACCAAAATTTATGTCTCAGCTTCTGAATCGGACTCCTTCATTAAATTTCGATCATAGGACACTTATAATATTATTACAAAAATATTTTTTCTCTGTGACAGATATTTGTTTAAGTAAAATAAAAAAATGTTATTTCATATTTTAATATCTAATTGGTCTGTAAGTAACAAAATTTGGAATAAGAACATCATAATTATTCGCTAAATATAATGATGTCTGACCTTATGATAAAAACCATTGACTCAATTAATTGTCTTTTTTTAAATACTCTAATCAATATGTACGATTTTTTTAATTCCAGACATTATTATATTTAGCGAATAATTATGATGTTCTTAATCCCAATTTTGTTACTTACAGACCAATTAGATATTAAAATATGAAATAATATTTTTTTATTTTACTTAAACAAATATCTGTCACAGAGAAAAAAATATTTTTGTAATAATATTATAAGTGTCCTATGATCGAAATTTAATGAAGGAGTTCGATTCAGAAGCTGAGACATAAATTTTAGTTAATAATGATACTTTTTATGTGGGGTAGGATAATAAAATTTATCAATAATGTCAAAAATTGATAATGCACCGACTTAGGGATTTTGATGTTTTTGCGAAAAACAATTTTGCACCAACTTAGGATTTTGAAAAAATTTTTGCACCGACTTAGACCCCCCCCAAAACATTACAGGTATTTTTTTGGATAATTTATGTCTTTTATAACATATTTGTAGTAGTATGACAAAAAATTGAAAGTGTTAAATTAATTTTATACAGATCTTTAAATTTGCTTAAATTATTAATTACAAAATATGAACTTAATAATGATTGTATTACGAATCATACAATAAAAAGATGTAGATTTTAGGATTTATATTAGGCAAAAGTACATACATTAGAACTTAAATTGACAAGGCGGTACTTGAATACATTAATATTCCTTTCTAAGGAAGTTTATCAAAAGAAAAAATAATAAATTTACATTAAAAGAAACTAAAGACGCAAGGAAAAAAAGGATTACATTATAAACCCCATAGCTTATCAAAGATTCACGAAGAGTATTGAAATAAATTTACAAAAATTTGATTATAATTAATTTAGGAATAAAATTAAAATTAGGAAATCAATTAATTTTTTATTCGTAGCTGTTGAACTTTCTTGTTCTTATTCGATAGAAATTTAAAATTAGCTGGACTTTGCTATTGGCAGTACTATTTTTATCACATCAATAGATCTTTTACTTTAATTAAACACTTCTAAATTCAATATATTACACCCTCACATAAAAGTCGAATTATTTCGCTCCAGGGATCTGATTAAAATAGTACTGCCATTGGCAAAGTCGAGCTAATTTTAGTTTATTAATCAAATAAGAATAAGCACAAGACAGATTAATTTTGCCATTTTTAACTGCTAATATTTTATTTATTTATTTATTATTTATTATTTTCCAATTTCTAATGCATTCATACAATATTAATTGTAATATTTATTGCACTTATTTAAAGTTTACTATAATTTTTATTTAGACTTTGATATATATATGTTAAGTAATGTTAAAAAATAAATGAATTGTGAAATTTATTTTATTATAACTCTACAATTTATCAAATTGCTTGCAGTTAACTTGTTATTTCAGCATAGCCAATATACATTTCATGAAATATTAGATGAAAATTACTACAGAGATCTATTTTAAAGCTTAATAGCAGCGTTTTAAATTAAATTTATCGCTTTTTGTCTGCAAATCAAAGATGCAATAACTATAATAACATAATAAAATAAATTAAATTAACTAACTTAATAGTTGATTAAAAAATGCTAAATAATCTTATAAATAATCAAGAGTTTTTATCAAACTGTTCCAAAGCTCCAAGTTATTTATTTCAGTTATTAGATTTTAAGCTTTTTGTACTTTGTTTTTGGTTTTTATAAGGTATTAATAAAAACCTAAATATATTCTATATAATTTATAGTTTTCATTAAAAATTTTGTTTAACAATTATAAAAAACCCAATAATTTTCTATAAAATTCTATGAATTTTAATATTATTTACAATTTTAAAATAGTTTAGGAATAATTACAAAATGATTATCATTATTTTATCTTATAATATAATATAAAAGCTTATAAATTAACATAAAGGCTTTACAATTAACCCATCCTAAGATGAAGACTTAAATATCATACTTTTTGAATTACTAATTTTTAAAGGGATCAATAATTATGACAACTAGATTTACTTTTTAAAAGACAATCCCACAATCTATATAGAGTTGTCATAAGAAGTTAAATAAGGACATGAAGAAGCATTATTCTTAAAATACATTAGCAATTAAAAATATTTAAAATGGAACATTAAAAGAATATAAATAAGTTCTAATCCCAAATCGACTGCCTAATGTGTCCTAAAGACTCTTTTGTAATTAAGTAAAAACACATTTAACTGGGATTTTATTAATGACTAATCTTAAATTGTTTCAGATTAGGTTGCTTAATAAGTCTTAGATAATTTCTTTTTGAATGAAATTGATGAACCAAACTTCTACATGATTGACTAATTCTTTGCTTTCGCTGGCTACTAATTGTGTTAAATGAAAAATAGTGATTTCTTTACCATAACTGCCTTTAAAGCACAATTTGAAAATAAAGCAGTTTAATTTTTAACAAACTTTGTAAAAGAACTACTTTAATTCTCAAAAACTCTATGTATTAAGACGAAATCAATGGCTAATTAGTAGTTATCAATCAACCAAAATAGAATAGGAAAATTGAATAATATTAAGTAAGTGGGGAGAAAATTTTTCATAAAGAAATAATTTTTAAATTAAAAATCATTAGTAAAGGGTTAAACATTTTTTGCAATTAAATATATTTAGTTTTATATTATAAAATATATCAGTAAATATTTTTATTTAAAAAAATAAATGAGCAAGACTCTTAAAAAAGCGAAATAATTAATTTTAAAAAAATGGGACAAGAACATATAATTAAAGTATATTAAGTTTAAAATTTTTATTTAAGTAATAGTCATATTGTAAACCAAATGAAAATTACATGACTTATCATATAGATATAGACAAATATTATTTAGATTTATAAATAAAAATTGACTTTGTGGGAAGTCTATTTTTTAAACTAAAAATATTATCCTTTAAAATTTTGTCGTCTATTCAATATATTTGAAACTTTTTTTAATTTATTATTGAAAGATCTTATGATTTAAAATATTAAATTGTTAGAAATAAGTTTATCTTAAAGTTATTTAAAATATTATGTTGAAATTATATAACATAGCCAATATGTAACTTGATGAGATAAGCTGGTCTCTATAAAATTCTGCATTCGTTTCGTTTAACTAAGACGGTTCAATCACTCCAATTTTTAGAAGGTCAGAAGAGTTACCTATATCTATAAGATAGTATTTTGAAGTATTAATCTAAATGATGAATTAAATCTACGATGAATCTAAATTAGAGGAATATCGTAGAGAAATCTCTCCATTCGAAGAATTGTCATAAGAGCATATAATTGAGAAAATATTTAAAATTTGCGGCATAAATTACTTTAATTTTTCTAAACTAAAGCAACATTCGATAGGATGGTTTGATAAATTTAGACTCGCATTTACTGTAGACAATTTTCTTAAAATGAACTTAATTTACTTAAGACTTAGCTCAAAGCAGCTAGTTATAATTATGGGTGAAACTGGAGTTGGAAAGACAGCTTTGATTGAGTATTTAAAGGATGTTTTAGACTGGGATTATAGAAAATTAAACATTCACGAGGGTGTAACTGAAGATTAAATAAAGCAATTTGTCTAAGATGCTTAATTTTATATAGAAAAATAAGTGATACTATTCTTTGATGAAGTAAATACAAACTTCAATGTCAGTGGACTCTTAAAAGAAATTATGGTCGATAGATCAATTGAAGGAGAAAAGATCGGAGATCATATTTGCATTGTAGCTGCATGTAATTACTATTTTTTTTTACAATTCTAATTGAGATTAAATCTAACGATTAGAGTATTTTAGTTATGAATGTAGTCTTAAATGAAGTTTCATATGTTTTTAGGAGTTTGAATAGTAAAATTATAAAATGTCCATTAGGGAAATCTAAGATAAAATATTATATATCTTATTTAAAAGCATAAATCTATACGAAGATATAGAATAATATTTTTTACTTAAATTAAGACATTTCTTATTCGTAAAAAATGCTTAAAATTTATTACTAATTATGTTTAGAATTAAGAAAATATAGAAAAATAATTACATTAAGTATTTTCTGAATTTTTAAAGATATATAAATATCTATTTTTTAATATATCATATTTAATTACAACTTAGAAATCATAAATATATAATAGAAAATCTTGAAAGTTGATTTACACTACTCTCTAAATAAATATAATACACAATAGTTATTTTTTTTAAAATTAAAATATGAAGACTAACTTTACTTAATTTAGGCTTATATAAGATAACATATCGTCATTCGATGTTAATTGATAACAAAAATATATATTTGAACTTTAAATAATCAATAAAATGATACAATTAAGGGTATAAGTTGGTTAAAGATTTTTCCACAAAAATCCTCATAATGCAATATCAATCTATGATCAATTTCTACTTTTTTTTTCTCGAGCTAGTCTACTTACCCCCCCCCCATAAAAATTATCATTTTTCATTAAAGCTTTACATCTTATCGTCCGAACCGATTTCCTTCATAAAATCTTGAAAATATGAACCTATTAGGCGCTGAGAATATCATATAGCTAGCAAAAATAAATTTATTCCATTAAGATTAAATGAATTTTAATGATATAATTAAGAAGATTGAATTAGATTTAATAATTTATTTATAAGGCAGTACTACCATTTATATCATTAAAATTCATTTAATCCTAAGGGAATAAATTTAATTTTACTAGCTATATGATTTTCTATGTGCCTATAGCTAATATTATCAAGATCTTATTAAAGAAATTGATTCTGACGATAAGAAGTAAAGTTTTAATGAAAAATGATAATTTTTATGGGGTAATTAGACTGGGTCGAGAACAAAAGTAGAAATTGATTATAGAATGACATTCAAAACCCCCAAAACCCTTTCAGTAGTTTGATTTAGTTTTTGATTGATAAAAGTAGACTATTAGTGCATTCTTTATTTGGGTTTTAATAGGAGTTATGTAGGGATTTAATGTTTAAATATTAGTATTTTAAGTGAGTATACGCGAGGTTTGGGGTCTGTTTATGACAGTGAGTATATAGATTTATTGTTTAAGTTGCGATATGGATGTGATGAATATAGTGAATAACTCAAGCCTGTTCTGAATTATACGTCTATAGCAAGGCTACTCCATAAATCTCCAGCAACTGTGAGGTCTCACTGTCTATTAGCATTGAATTTAAAGAGATAGCAGCTTAATTCTAAGCCTAAAAGACCTCGAAAATTTTAGCAGCATCATATTGACTATCCTATTAATGATAAGACTCTTAAATACTGGGCTCATTTCTCTCTAGCCTAGAGGGTTGTGATGTTTCATCGCCACTTTCCTGAGCTTCACATATCTGCTTAATCGATAGCTAACATATATAAAAATAACGGAATATCTTACAAGACAGTCAATCGCATTAAGAGAGTGATTGACTTTAATGTTCCATTTTATAAGACTAATTTAAATTATATATTCGATTAAATGCAGAGGTCTTAAGATCATAATATAAAGTTCATACACGCTGATGAAGCTGTATTTACATTCAATACTTTTATATCAAGGTCTTGGTTCAAGAGGTATAGTAACATGGAAGTTTATGATTAAAAGGTTAAGGTTTAAACTCATACTATTCTTGGTGGAATAAGTGAAAATAGGGGCCTCGAGACTTATGTTATTCACCCTCGTTCTATAAAGACTGAATAATATATTAAGTTCTTATAATAACTCAGAGATAAGTACGCCGAGTAAGAGATTATTCTGTTTGTAGATAACTTATCTGTCCATAAAACTAAAGACACAAGGAAGGAATATGAAAGGCAAAACATAACACCTGTATTTAATGTTCCCTACAGTCCTCAGTTCAATGATATTGAATTATATTGGGGGGCTATTGAAAGGCCACTACAAGAAAATCCTACTCTCTCACTTTATGCACGACTTAAATATAGATACAGTAGATTTTATTAAGAGTGCTGCTAAGAGAGCCAGCGATGATAAATCTAAAGTATGCGCAAGAGAAGGGAGATTTTGTGTTTATAAATAAGTATTAGATTTAAACGAATGAATAAGTTCACATATTAAATTTTCCCGTAAAAGGATTTGGCTTCTCTTTCTTTTCTTCCTCTTAAGGCTTGCTTGGGCCCATGTTTATTCTCTTAGTGACAGCCCCTGCATCTATGTTCATCTCGTCTGGCTTTTAGAAATCCTTGTAGAGTCTCTTACTAAATTTATGCATTACTTGAGACTTTATCTCTCTGTTTAATTTGCTGTGCTCTTTCATCAAGTATATAGCAGTGCCAGATTTTTCTATAAAGTTAGAAGACTAAGCTTACTAGAGATGAATGGATGCTTTTATAGTTCCTATAGCCAGGTGTCGCTGATTTTAATTCCCTGCTTCTCTTTTTCTTCAGGAGAGATGCTATAGCGTTTCTTGTGAGCTTCTTAAATTACTTCATTTAAGTACTCAGGTTTCAGAGTTCCAAGAACGCCAAAGAAGAATTTTCTCTCTGGCAACTTATTAGAGAGTTGCAGCTTTGATGGAAGGTAGAGAGCAACATCTGGATCACTCATAGCATCATCATAGAGTTTGCTACTGAAATATCATGGTAGTTAGGTATCTCGATCATTCTGATTTCATTAGACTTAAAAGCTTTTTTCTCTTCACTTAACAATGCTTTTAAGAATAATATTTATGTTCCCTCCTGTGTTGGCAAGAACAATCCAACTATGGTTAATAAGTTAGTTATAACTGAAAACTTACCTTGCTATACCAGGTATCTGTAAAGATCTTCTTTACTTCTGAATTTTCCTATTAAATCTTGAGATTAAATTCTCTTCATTGCATCATTCATAGAATCCATCTTGCTTCCAGTTTCTATAAATGTTAATGAAATCTAAAATTATGGATATCCATTCTAAACTTACTAAAATTTTACTACTAAATAGGGAGATTCATTTGGAGGTCAGCCTGAATCAGATAATTAGATAAAGATGGAGGAACTTTCTCCAAGTTTCAGAGTTTGACTTCTATTTTTATCAAACTTTCTCCATTAAATTGCTCCTAATAATAATTAATTTAATTAGGTGGTGCTCCTAATTTATTTAAAACTTAATTAGGAGGTTAAATTAAAGTTCAAAACCGTATTAGGTGGTGAATTAAAAAAATTAAATTTTAAAACTTCCCCTCCTAAATTTACAAGAACATATTTAGGAGCACCACCTACCTTCACAAAACATATTTAGGTGCATTTTAAGGAATAAAATGGATTAATTAGTATATTAATTATCTCTAAATTTAAGAAATATAAAACTAATGTCACACACTTTGTTCTTATCAAACCTTTCTAAACCTTTGAGGATATGCTCTTCCTCTTGTATAAAGGTAGAATTTAAATAGATTGTATAATTATTAATAGTACTTATAAAATGAGCGGTAACTTACTTAGAAAAGCGGCATTGCTTGGCATTAGCCAGCAAAAACTTTCTTTCATAAATTAAAAGAAAATTGAGACTTGCGATGCCTCTACCTATTACGAACCTGAAATTTTCTAACTATAGGTATCAGACTTTGAATAGAAATTCAGTTGTTAAATAGAAATGCAGAACTAAGAAATTTAATGCGAAGTTCCAATGAAAATGGTTGAAGAGGAGGAAGAGAAAAAAGAAATTAAAGCATTACATTTATGTGAAGAGTGTGAGAAGAACTTCACTTATAAATCTGCTCTTAAGCGTCATATCTTAGAGTAGCATTCTAACAAGCCAAAGCTCTATCTTAAGCATGATAAGATAGATGGAAAATATTTTTGCCCTTATTGCAATAAGCAATATAACCATTCAAGGGATTTAAAAGTTCACCTATAAAACCATCATGGCAAGAAGTTTGAAGTCATAGATCCTGAGACTGGTGAGGTCTTCCTTCAAAAAAGAAAGCCAAGAGACCCTTTAGAATCCTTGGAACAAAGAGTTAAGAAAGAAAATAAGCTTATTAAAGCAGTGAGAAACCTCCCAGCTTCTGAGATAGTGAAAATCACTCTGAAGATACAAGCACTAAAGCTTCCAATTTTAAATGTAATTGACCTTAAAGATGTAAGGAAAGTTATCTTATACTTGAGGACAAGTTTGAGAAAAAGGTCATAACTGATAAGCAGTTCGCATACCAGATTTATCTATTCAACTACTTTAAATGCGATGACAAGTATCAAATGGAATTTGTCAATGAGTACTAAGCTCTTACTAAAGCGAGGGATAGACATTGCAGATTTATAATTAAGCTCGATGCAATACTGCTTGCTCAAGATTATGTTGCTTTTCGCCTACCACTATATTAAATGACATTAAGAGATTACATTTAAGATTAAAGGGTTCAAAAGTAGCTACCTCTTATTCTTACAGTTGCACACTTTAGGATTTGTTTATAGAGACTTGAAGCCTGAGAATTTAATGCTTGACTTTTCACCTCTCAGAGTAGTAATAATTGATTTCAATAGATCATAAATAGTTGAAGCTTCAGGACTTGGCAACGTTTATGGTACTCCTGGATACTTTCCAGAAAGGGAGGACTGGAGAGATGGTGATATTAAGTGGGATGTATGGGCTCTAGCAGCAATTATTGCTGAATGCGATATGCAAAGAAATGATTACTATAGCTGTAAGAGAGAGAAAGATTCAAAGCAGATAATGCAGCACTATCTAGACTAGAATAAGATAAAAGGTAAAATGAAAGATATGGCTGAGCAGATAATCTCAAGACCAAACCACATAGCAGAGCAAACAATAGAATAAATGATAAACTGGATAGGAGATATCAAATTTAGAAAATTAGCACATGATGGCAAGGTATTATTTGAGTGAATAGTAAAAATAAAACCCCTCTAATACACACAACTATACTTTACATTTTAACATTAAACCTCTACATAAACCCTATTAAAACCCTAATAAAGAATGCACTAATAGTCTACTTTTATCAATCAAAATCTCAATCAAACTACAGAAAGAGTTTTGGGGTTTTGATTGCATTTTGAGAATTGTGTGGAAAAATCTTTCACCGACATATTCACTCCCTTAAATTGGTATCTTAAACTAAGAATCAGAAACTAGAGACTATTTTTGATAAAAAATTAAAATTAAATTGTTTATAAAGTATTGATAATACAAAGTCATTTTAACGTGAAACTTACTTTATTTTTTTTATTCAATTTACCCTTTTGATTAGATAATTTTTTCTAATTTATATTTTTAAATAATTATTAAGTATTTATTACAAATAAATGTGCTATAATTTTGCAAAATTATTGAAATCTTTATTAAATTTATATTTTCAACTTTTAGATTCAAATAAAAAGACTAATAGCTTATTCGATTATGATTATGATTATAATTATTTTTTGAATTAGTTTAAGACCGACTGTCAATATCCAAATGATTTTTTCAATAGCTTTTCTTAAAAGATTATAAAACCGGGTTCACTTATATTTACATATGACACAAGCAAACAATATCTGAGGATTCTTTTACGTATGTACTGGTAAAAATACAGGGGATATACTACCTGTGCGTGTATGACATTAAATAGCAGCACTTAATTCGACTTTGAAATCTAAATGGCGTTATGTATGAAATGACTCAAATTTAGAATGAAAAACAATTTTAGTATTATTTTTTAATAACTCATCTAACTATCTTATGTTTTAAATTATAAGATTTCTTAAGAATATAACCTCTAATAATTTACTTTTTTGTATAATGTATAATAATTTATTTAAGTTATAATTTTAATTAATAAAAATTTATTTGATTCATAAATTAATGAATCCATATAAGTTAAAAATTGAGAATTAAGGAAAAGGTTAAAGAAATTTCACTTCAGGCATTAAGCATTATAGAATAAACCAATTATCAGATAACATTGTTTATAAAGTGCACCCTTTACCTGAAAGTACATTTTCATCTGTTTAAGATTATGGATCTTTGAATACTGAAGAATAAGATATATACATTAGCAAAATGATTAAAAGAATCAATGATTTTACAATTTAAAAATATTCAGATAAGATTATAAAATTCATAAGTAAAATAGTTTAGACATCACACTTATTTATAAAATCAAATTGTTCTGTGTCCTCTGTTAGCTTAAGAGATGTTGATAGATTTATGAAGATTTACCAATATTTTTATGAAGATAACTATACTAAAGACTTTCCAGATTTAATAATAGATGAAGCTGAACTTATGAAGAGAGTCCTCGTTCTAACTATTAGTATATGCTATAAACTTAGTCTTGGATCAATAGAACTTAGAAACAGATATGACAATAAAATTCTTAAAGTCTAAGTTGAAGGGTTATAATTAATACAAGATCAATTAGAAACATTTTTAGATGAAGAATAAAAAAGATACGTGAATAATATGGAAATACCACTTGGAATTGGTAAAAATGATTCACTTAAAGAAAATGTTTTTGCTATAATAACCATGATTAGAAATAAAATACCACTTTTTATTACAGGAAAACCTGGTACTTCAAAAACTTTAGCCATGAATCTTGTCATGAAATCTATGAAAGGAAAGCATTCTTGTAATGAGTTTTTCAGAAAGTTTCCTGCAGTTCAAGTTGTAAATTATCAAGGCTCTATCTAATCAACTTCTTCAGGAATCAGTAAAAATAAAAAAAAAATTATAAGTTTCTTATAATGAATCAAAACCCCAAAACCCCTTAATGAGGTTTATAAGTGCTTTGATTTGTAGGGAATTTGTTAGGGGTTGGGGTTATTTATTAAATGCGAGACTAAAATTACAAGCTTTTGGGGTCTATTTATGATGAAGAATATATAGATTTAGTGTTTAAACTGAGTTATGGATGTGATATGTATAGTGAATAAGTCAAACCAATACTGAACTATAAGTCTATTGCACTGCTCTTAAAGCGTAGTCCACCAACTTTTAGCTCTCACTGCTTGAAAGCTGTATAAATAAAGCAATAATAGCTGAATTCTTATCCTAAAATGAAGTCAAAGTTTCTATAGAAGCATATTGACTATCTTATTAATGAAAAAACTTTGAAGTATTGGACTCACTTCTCTCTCGACTAACGAGCTATTATGTTTCACGGCCAGTTCCTTGAGTTGAAGATCTCTGCATAATCTGTTGCAAACATTTATAAGCGAAACGTTATCTCTTACAAAGGTGTAAATCGTATCAAGAGAGTAATAGATTTCACTCTGCCATTTTACAACAACAACTTAAATTATATTTATAATTAAATGCAGAGAGCCTAATAGAATAATATTAAGTTTATTCATGCTGACGAGGCTGTGTTTACATTCAACACTTTCATCTAGAAGTCTTGGTATAAGAGGCATAGCAACATAGAAGTATATGACTAGAAAGTCAAGGTATAAACAATGGCAATTCTTGGAGGTATTAGCGAGGATGCTGGTTTAGAAACTTATGTTATTCATCCTCGCTCTATTAAGACAGAGCAGTATATTAAGTTCTTAGAGCAGCTGAGAGAGAAGTACCCTGAATAAGAGATTATACTATTCGTTGATAATCTTTCTGTTCATAAGACTAAAGAAACAAGGAAGAGTTATGAACAACTTAGAATAACGCCAGTGTTCAACGTACCTTACAGTCCATAGTTTAATGGAATTGAGTTCTACTGGGGTATATTAAAGGTCATTACAAGAAACTGCTGCTATACCACTTGATGCATGACCTACCTATCGATACAGTAGACTTTATTAAAAGTTCAGCTAAGAGAGTAGATAATTAGTTGGCATAAAAGTGTGCTAAAGAAGGGAGAGTGAATGTATATAAATAAGTTTTGTAGTTAAGTTAATGAATATATAAGTCACATTTAAAATTCTTTAGAGGGAGCTGGCTTCTCTTTCTTTTCTTCTACTTCTTGCTTCCCTCCTCCTAAGTTTCTTCTCTTGCTGCCAGCTCCAGCATCTATATTCATTGACTCTGGAGGCTAAATATTTGAATAAAGTCTCTTGCTAACTTCATACTTTGTCTGCGACTTTCGCTCTCTGTGAAGCTTGCTCTATTCCTTCATCAAGAAGATGCCAGTACCAGATTTTACTAAAGAGTTAAGCTTGAAATCTTACTGAAATGTAAGGGTGCTTCTGCAGCTCTGATAATCAGCTCTCACTTATCTTGACCCCTTGTTTGTCCTTATCTTCTGAAGAGATGTAGTACCTTTTCTTATGAGATTCTTGGATAGTTTCTTTCAAGTAATCACCTTTGATTGTTGCAAGTATGTTAAAGAAATAGTGTCTTTCAGGTAGTTTATTTGACAACTGCTTCTTAGTAGGTAGGTACAGCGAAACCTCTGGGTCGTTCATAGCATCATCATATAAGTTAGTCACTGAAATCTTCGGAAAGTTTGGAATCTCTGCAAACTTTACATCTTAAGTTTTCAATGCTTTCTTCTCTTCGTAGAGTATCGCTCTTAGAATTGAAATTTTATTACCTTCCATCATTGGGAGGAACAAACCAACTACATAATAAAGATAAGCCACTATGAGTTCATTACCTTGCTGCACCAGGTAGCGGTGCAAATCCTCCTTGCTTCTAAATCTTTGAATCAATTCTTGTGCTTGCACTCTTTTCATTGCATCATTCATTGACTCCATCTTGTTTACAGTTCTTAGAAATGATATTCAAATTTAAGTTTATTGATTTCAATTATAAACTTCTGTAAAAATTACTATTAAATATGGGCATACTATAGGAGGACAACCTCTAAGAAGGATATGGAGAAGGTATTAAGAACTGGTTTCAAACTTGAGAGATTGATAAATTTCTACTTTTATAGTTCCATATATTTAAATTTAAATTGGTAGGTACTTAATTAGGAGCATTAATTAAAGCTAGTACTTAATTAGGAGCACCCTAAATTATATCATAAAATCACAAAATACCTCCTAAAGCAGTACGTACTTAATTAGGTGCACCTCCTAAATCGGTACGTGCTGTAATCAACTTATTATTGATAGTAAAAATGTTTACTTTCTCACGCATATTTAGAGCTGGTTCGTCTCTTAGTGCTCATTTTTCTTGGCTAATACTCTAAAAAAACCTCCCTACAAACTTATAGGGTTGCAAAGCTCTCTTATGAGCTCTGAGTTATAGATGCAGTTTTATAATTTTAAATTCAAATTTAAATATGAGTGCTAACATTTTAAGAAAAACAACAGCACTTCCATCAAACTAAATGAGACTTACCTTTGGCGTCAATAAAAAGTGTGATAGCTGTGAGATGAACTCTCAAAAGGAACTACCAGAGCTATCACTTGAGGTCTCTGTTATTAAAATAGAAATTAATAATAGAAAATAAATGGCAAACAAGTGTGTGGGAGACAGAGAGGAGGAGAAAGGTATTAATGAAATTCCTATACAAACTGAAGAAGTTGAAGTCTATTTTTGTGAGTTATGTGAGAGAGATTTTGCTCATAAATCAAGCTGGTTCAGACATATGAAGGAGCATAGAGAAGTCAAGCCCACTGTCTACTTAAAGCATAATAAAATAGATGGAAAGTATGACTGCTTTGAGTGGCATAAGCAATAATCTCATACAAGAGACTTGAAGAAGCATCTATTAAAAGCTCACAAGAAAGATATAGAAATTGAGAATCATGAAGTTGAGCTGAAGCTTCTCAACAAAAGAAAAGCGAGGGAATATTCTAAGGTCGTAGTGCCTGAACAAGCTAGAGAGTTAGAGTACGTTAAGAAGGCATGCAACCAACTGACGTCTGAAATAACAAAAATTATTATCAAGATTCAATATAAAAAGATTCCTGTTCTAGCCTAAATTTACCTTGACACTTCACTTCAAAGCAACGTTATATTAGAAGACTCCTTTGATAAGAAAGTTATCAATGATCATCAATACGCATACAAGGTGTATCCCTTCAACTATCTCTTAAGTGATGATAAATATTAGATGGAGTTTACAAATGAGTATCAAGTACTTCAAGCAAAGTTTAAAGAGTGTAGTTACTTAATCAAGCTAGATGCTGTTCTCCTTGCCAAGGATCATGTTGCTTTCAGACTTCCACTCTATGAAATTACCCTTAGAGATTTCATAACAGATCAAAGGAATCATAAGTAACTTGGATAAATAGCAACTCAGACCGTATAGTATTAAAGAGCTACATAAGTTAGGCTTTATTCATTGAGATTTTAAGCCTGAGAATATTATGATAAACTTCTCACCTGTAAGAGTAGCAATTATTGACTTCAACAGAGCATTAAGAGTAGAAGTGTCAAGGCTTGGAAGTGTTATGGGAACTGCATGCTATGATCCAGAAAGAGATGACTGGGGAGATGGAGATTTTCAATGGGATTTGTGGGCAATGGCAGCAATAATAATAGAGTGCGATATGCCTCACAACGATTACTACTCAACAAGGTGTGAAAAGGATGCGAAGCAAAGAATAAAGCAATTTATAGATAAAAACAGAGTATCTCTTTCAATGAAATAGATGGCAGAGTAAGTTATTATCAAGCCAAATCCACGATCAGACATATCAATTGAAAAGATAGAATCAAAACCCCAAAACCCTTTCAGTAGTTTGATTGAGTTTTTGATTGATAAAAGTAGACTATTAAGGCATACTTTATTAGGATTTTTATAGGGTTTATGTAGGGGTTTAATGTTTAAATATTAGTATTTTAAGTGAGTATATGCGAGGTTTGGGGTCAGTTTATGACAGTGAGTATATAGATTTATTGTTTAAGTTGCGTTATGGATGTGATTAATATGGTGATCAACTCAGACCTATTCTTAATTATACATCAATAGCAAGGCTACTTCATAAATCTCCTGCAACTTTGAGGTTTCACTGTCTATTAGCATTGAATTTAAAGAGATAGCAGCTTAATTCTAAGCCTAAAAGACCTCGAAAATTTTAGCAGCATCATATTGACTATCTTATTAATGATAAGACTCTTAAATACTGGGCTCACTTCTCTCTGGCCTAGAGAGCTGTGATGTTTCATCTTCAATTTCCTGAGCTTCACATCTCTGCTTAATCGATAGCTAACATATATAAAAAGAACGGAATATCTTACAAGACAGTCAATCGCATTAAGAGAGTGATTGATTTTAATGTTCCATTTTATAAGGATAATTTAAATTTTATATTCGATTAAATTCAGAGGTCTTAAGAGCATAATATAAATTTATACACACTGATGAAGCTATATTTACATTCAATACATTTATATCAAGATCTTGGTTCAAGAGGTATAGTAATAAAGAAGTTTATGACTAAAAGGTTAAGATATAAACTCATGCAATCCTTGGTAGAATCAGTGAAGATAGTGGCCTCGAGACTTATGTTATCCACCCTCGCTCTATAAAGACTGAATAATATATTAAGTTCTTGCAATAACTCAGAGATAAGTACGCTGACTAAGAGATTATTCTGTTTGTAGATAACTTATCTGTCCATAAAACTAAAGACACAAGGAAGGAATATGAACGGCTAAACATAACACCTGTATTTAATGTTCCTTACAGCCCTTAGTTCAATGGAATTGAATTATATTGGGGGGTTATTGAAAGGCCACTACAAGAAAATCCTACTCTATCACTTGATGCATGACTTGAAGATAGATACAGTCGATTTTATAAAGAGTGCTGCAAAGAGAGTCAGCGATGATAAAGCTAAAGTATGCACAAGAGAAGGTAAATTTTGTGTTTATAAATAAGTTTTAGATTTAAACGAATGAATAAGTTCACATATTAAATTTTCCCGTAAAGGAATTTGGCTTCTCTTTCTTTTCTTCCTCTTAAGGCTTGCTTGGGCCTATGTTTCTTCTCTTAGTGCCAGCTCCCGCATCTATGTTCATCTCTTCTGGCTTTTATAAATCTTTGAAGAGTCTCTTACTCAATTCATGTTTTACTTGAGACTTTCTCTCTCTGTTTAATTTGCTGCGCTCTTTCATCAAGTATATAGCAGTACCAGGTTTTTCTATAAAGTTAGAAGACTTAGCTTACTTGAGATGAAAGGATGCTTTTGCAGTTCATACAGGCAGGTGTCGCTGATTTTAATACCTTGCTTCTCTTTTTCTTCAGGAGAGATGCTGTATCGTTTCTTATGTTCTTCTTAAATAACTTCATTTAAGCACTCAGGTTTCAGAGTTCCAAGAACACCAAAGAAGAAGTTTCTCTCTGGCAACTTATTAGAGAGCTGTAGCTTTGATGGAAGGTAGATAGCTACGTCTTGATCACTCATAGCATCGTCATATAGGTTTGTCGCTGATATTTCAGGGTAGTTAGGTATCTCTATCATCCTAATTTCATTAGACTTAAAAAGCCTTTTTCTCTTCACTCAGTAAGGCTTTTAAGAATGAGATTTTAGTTCCCTCCTAAGTTGGCAAGAACAATCCAACTATAATGGATTTATTAATCTTACTTAAGAACTTACCTTGCTATACCAAATAACTATAAAGGTCCTCTTTACTTCGAAATTTTCCTATTAAATCTTGAGATTAAATTCTCTTCATTGCATCATTCATAGACTCCATCTTGCTTCCTCTTTCTAGAAATGTTAATGAAATTTAAAATTATGGATATCCATTCTAAGTTTATTAAAATCTTACTACTAAATAGGGATGACCTACTGGAGGTCAACCTTGAAAAGATATGAGGAGAAGCATTGAAAAACTTGCTCCAAGTTTCACAGATTGATTTCCATTTTTATCAAACTTTCTCCAATAAATTGCTCCTAATAATGTTTAATTATTTTAGGAGGTCCTCCAAATTAAGTTCAAACTTTATTAGGAGTTAAATTTTAAGGTTAAAACTTAATTAGGAGCATATTAAATAAAAAAATATTTAATAACTTTACCTCGAAATTAAGTTTAAACTTGATTTGGAGGACCTCCTAGAGAAACAAAACTTCATTAGGAGTATTTTAATTTACTAAAATGTTTAAAATTCTCATAAAATATGTCAACTTAGAGTCTTTTATGGTTAGTTTAGATTTTCTTACCTCTCAGCAAAGAATCTACCAGAGTGTCTTATACTCGACTACTATAGTTTATCTAGGTAGATTTTATCATTATTATAATAAAATATATCAGCAAACTAAAATGAGCGCTAACCTGTTAAGAAGAGCGGCATTACTCGGATCAAGCCAATAAAAGTTATCATTCCAGCAACCAAAAAAAGTAGAGACCAAAGACGCTTGTACTCAGTGGGAGCCTACTTATGACAACTTTGACCAGACTAGCTTTGAGATTTAAATACAAGTTAAGTAGGAGGTTAACAAAGAAGCTGTGCAAACTGAGGAGGAGGTAAAACAACCCGCCATAGAGCATTAATAAATACCAACCAAAGTTGACTATTAATGCAAAGAATGCAATAAAGTTTTCCCCTACAAGTCAACTTATAAGAGACACTTGAGAGATATACACAACAATATGCCAAGGTTATATCTCAAGCATTAAAAGAAAGATGGGAAGTATGTCTGTGAGTTCTGTGAGAAGCCATATTCTCATACTAGAGACCTCAAAGTGCACCTAAAGAAAAGAACAATTAAAATTTTGTCTTTATTCATGAACCCACAGGGAATAGATTCCTATAAAAAAGAAGATCAAGAAACCCAGTGGAGTCCTTAGAGTTGAAGTCTAGAAGTAAGTTAAAATGAAGAAACAGTCAAGAACTTTCCAGTCTCTGAGATCAATAAAATCATGGTTAAAATAGAGGCAATGAAGATTCCCATATTAAAAATCATTGACTTAGATTCTTGCCTAGAAAGCTACCTCACTCTTGAAGATAAAATAGAGAAAAGAGTCATTACTCATGACTAATATGCCTACAAGATATATCCTTTCAATTACTCCCTTGCTGATGACAAGTTCAAAATGGAATTTACAAATGAGTATAATGCTCTTTAAAAGGCAAAGTTAAATGAGTGCAGGCATATCATCTAGCTTGATGCTATTTTTGGTAAAGATCATGTAGCCTTCAGGCTTCCATGACTAGAAATGACTAACAGAGAATTCTTATCTGACAATAGATGTCAGAGATAAATTAGCTAGATAGTATAGCAGATAGTTGAGGGGAATGAAGAGCTTCACAAGCTAGGTTATGTTCATAGAGACTTAAAGCCAAAGAACATCATGATGAACTTTCACCCTCTTAGAGTTTATATAATTGACTTCAACAGAGCTCAAAGAGTACAAGCCTCTGCATAAGGAAATGTATACCACACTCCTGGATATTTCCCAGAGAGAGAGAGGATTGGAGAGATGGAGACACTTAATGGGATATCTGGGCTCTAGCAGTAATAATAATAGAGAGCGACTTGCCAAGAAACGATTACTTTAGCTGCAGAGGTGAGAGAGATTCTAAGCAGAGAATCAAGCAATATCTAGATAAAAATAAAATTAATGGAGGTCTCAGAGAACTTGCATACTCAACTATTATCAATCCAAGCTAAGAGAATTAACAAACTATAGAAATAATCAAACATCAACTTAGAAAGATAAAATTCAGAAGAGAACTGCCTTATGACTCTAAACTTATGTTTGTGTGAAATATTTTCAAAACTCGCTTGTTATACTCGCTTAAATTACTAATATTTAAACATAAAACCCCTACATAAACTCTATTAAAACCCAAATAAAGTATTCCTTAATAGTATACTTTTATCAATCAAAAACTCAATCAAACTACTGAAAGGGTTTTGGGGTTTTGAATAGTGGTTGAGTAAAATAAAGTTCAGACCTCTCCCACATGATCCAAAAATGCATTTTGAGTTTTTAAATAAAATACATTTATTCACATTAAAACCTATAAATAACCCCAACCCCTAACAAATTCCTTACAAATCAAGGCACTTATAAACCTCATTAAGGGGTTTTGGGGTTTTGAATGCCTATTATTAAATATAAAAGAATAGCAAAAAAAGTATAAATTATAATTCATAAAAATTATTACATCTTATAACTATTTTAAACAAAAAGAATTTTTTTTGTTGACTTTTTTACTTATAATAACTTTTTTAAATTAATTTTTTCTACAAAATAGAGAGAATATTCGAAAAAGCTCACAAATTTTATGAAACACATGAAAAGAAATGGAGAGAATTACAATAAAAAGGTCCCTCTGTAATTATTGTTGTACTTATTGATGAAATTGGGCTTGCGGAATTATCTCAACATAATCCACTTAAAGTTTTGCATGCTTATTTAGAAATGTTCAAAGTAGGATTTGTTGGGATATCAAATTGGGCATTAGATGATTCAAAGAGAAATAGAGGAATTAATCTATCCAAACCTGAACAAAATGAAAATGACCTAAAATAATCTGCTTTATCTCAGTTTTAAGAAATTTGTTGCAGAGAAAAAAGATAACAGAATTTATTATAAGAAAAGGAAAGCTGCTGCTAAAGCTATATCACTTTTAGATCAAAGATTTTGGATAACTTAGTCGATTTCTATTAAAGATACTATAAAAATTAGCCAATACCAAATTTCCATGGAATGAGAGACTTTTATTAGCTTGTTTGTTTCATTAGTCATTAAATGAAAGCTAATCAAGATCCATATACAGCTATCGCGAAAGGAGTGCAAAGGAATTTCGGAGGTTAGGAAATTTAAATTGTCCTTAAATAACTATAAGAAGTGTATTTTAAACCCATTTTTATAATTAATTAAATTTAATCATTTAATTATTAACTTTTAAGAAAGAAGAAATATTTAACTAAGAATATTAAAAATATCTATATTAATAGGTATTTTAGCAAAAACTTTAATACAATATGCATTCAATTATGAAACTTTTGTGATTAAAAATAACCTCAAAACCCCTAATGTAATTTAATTCAAGATTTAATAAAACTAATAAAATTAATGTAATTACAAAGTAAAGCTGAAAAAATTATATCTTGATGCAAATTATAATAAGAATATTACTCATATTAATAATTATAAAATCAAAGAATTATCCAAAGTATATAGATAAATAGTTTTTTTTATTGAATTTGCATTATTTTTATTTATTTTAATAATTTTTTTTTACACAAATTTGCTTTGCTCAGTTAGTAACCAAAGAAATTTTTAAAAGAGTGTCTTTGAGCTAGATATATTTACCTCAACCATATTTATAATAAAATAATAGCATCTAATGAATATTTAATGAATAAAAATATAAATGTAGATTATGAAATATTTTAAATTTCAAAATCACATTTTATCTAAAAAAGAAGAAATGATACCACATATTTACGAATTTATCATTATTTTTAAAAATATAAAAATTTAACGAAGGCTTTGTTTAGATAGTTAAAACTATATAATTTTACAAAATATGGATTGAGAATAGAGTATAAAATTATTCACTATAATCATCATATCCAAAAATTATTAAACTAAAGTAATGTTATAAATCCCAAAATATTAAATTTATTTGAAATTAAATATTTTAACCACTTAGTTTAATAAAATTTCTTTTATTTTAAATTAATGTTTCATTATAATTTAATCAAGAATAATAAAGATCTGACAAGATTAAACTTTTTATTCTGGTGAAGAAGCGATTATGACATATAAAAAACTTCAATCTTAAGTTTTGATATAAGAAAATATTCAGGATAAGTTTTCTAGAAATCTAATGGTTATAAGTGACTACTAAGTAACATTTACTTTAAGATATATTGAGCAAATATGTAAATAGAATAATAGAGAATTCTAAGTATTTTATGGAAGTACTTTTGAGAAGGATAAGGGAGAACAAGCAATATATCAAACTATCAAAGATATTATGTTATGCATGGAAAGTGGAAAAATAGTTATTTTACTTAACCTTGACAATATAAATCCAATAATTTTTAAACTTATTTACTTAAAAAGTTAATTTCTTAATAAATAAAAAAAATATCTTAAAATTCTTATTCTTTATTTATTTACAATTTTATAATGGAAATTATTTGTTACTTCATGATAAAAATAATTGAATTTTTTAATTCTAATTCGGAATTATATAAAGATAATAAATTAACCACAAATTTCTTGAAAAAATTTACTAATATGCTAATTTTTACCTAAAAATAAAATATTTATAAGCCTAGTTTCTTTGTTTATGAAATATTATATGTGTTTTGAAAATTATGATCTGATAAAAGTATAATAATTTTTCCCAAAAAATGAAAGTTATTTTTTACGCTTTTAAATATTTATTAAGCTTTCTATGATATGCTAAATCAAAATTACACAGTGATTGGTGGAAGAAAGAAATGTAAAGTGACTATAGGACCTGACAGCAGCAAATGCAATGTCGATGATGATTTTAAATGCATCTTGCTCGTAAATTCACAAAATGTCAAAAGAATGGATGCTCCTTTGTTAAATAGATTTGAAAAGCATTTTTATGATGATCTTTAAAGTATGTCTGAAAGCTAATCTGAAATGGTTGATAGTCTTGTTGAATGGATGGATAAAACAAGCAAATATAAACATTTTGATGCCTAAAATATGTATCCAGTATTAACATTCAATGAGTAGTAGCAAAGAAATTCACTGAAATCCTTAGTATTTAAAATCTAAAAACTTTTTTCTTTAATTAGCTTTTTTTATAATTCTATAAAATAAAAATAATTTAAATATTATTTCAAGTTTAAAGATTTATAAAAATTACATATTAATTAGGGATGACTTTAAACAGATTAATTTTCAAGCAACAATATTAATACTTGTATGATTAAAGCATTTTTATTTTAATAACTTTTTTATTTTAACTAGATTGTTAATTAAAAATTTTATTTTTCACTATTTTTTAAAAATAAATAATTTAGGAATTATGAAAAAAATACTCTCCTTTATTATTAAAATTTGTATAATTAAATTTTCAAAATTTAAATAAAATATTGAGAAAAATATTATATATAATTTAATATTATATATATTTAAATGCTAAAGATTAGGTTAACGCTTAAGTATAATTGAAATCAAAAATATAATTGTTATTAGTTTTATTTATATGTAAATTCAATCGCTGAAATATTCTACAGATTTATGGTTTATATTGCATGCTTAAGCATTATACAATTAGAATGAGGAAGTTAAGGAAAGTATGATTCTTGATTTTTGCAAGAAATAAATAATTTCACTAGCAAATCACTCCGGTATTGTTAGAATGAGATTCAATGCCCTAAGACCCCTACTGTAGATTGATTTAGTTTTTTATTGATAAATGTTGACTATTATGGGCTTTATTAGGGTTTGTGGGGTAATGGCTATCTGAGAGAGCCGTTATAAATTTGTTTGTAATATTTTTGTTGAGGATTTTAAAATCATTAAAACATCTAAGTAAAATGTATTAACTCATTAAGTAAATTTTTATGATTTTTCCAATAAATCTATAATATCTCAGATTATATTTACTTTTTACATTATATAATTAAAAAAAATTTAAGTTTGAATAATTTTGTACTATATTTTATCTTTTATATTTTGTGAAGTTAAATATTTATTTTATAATATCATATGATCATGAAAAATAATTTTTTTAAATTACAAATAAAAATTATAAAAAGTAATTATGGAAAATTTACTGTTATTTATTATATTTACTTGACAAGTTACTGTGATTTTAATTGCTATAGATTCCTTGAAAAGATTTTTAGAGACTCACTTAGTGAGTTATACCATATTGCTTTGATGTTTCAATGATTTAAGAACATTAAAAAACTTGACAAACAGATTTATAGAGGGCCCCGAGAATACCATTACACGTTTTATGTAAGGGTTTGAATTTTAAATATTAGTAATTTAAGTGAGCATTTGAAGAGAGTGTTAGAAATATTTACAAAAATCTTTGAATCATTGCCAACTTTTTGAACTTTATTTTCAAAGATGTTTTTTATTATTTATATCTTTATTTA
Source organism: Oxytricha trifallax (assembly GCA_000711775.1). Taxonomy (NCBI): domain Eukaryota; phylum Ciliophora; class Spirotrichea; order Sporadotrichida; family Oxytrichidae; genus Oxytricha; species Oxytricha trifallax. The sequence goes on from ARYC01002458.1 coordinate 78,688, forward strand.
TTATTCTCTTAGCTTGGTTGATGAAAATTGAGTATTGAATCTCTTAAAATTCTATTAGCCTACCTATTAATTTTCTAAATTTTGCTTGATTCTTTACAAAGAATCACTCCACACTTTCTGCTAAAATAAAAGTTTTTTGGTATATGATCTATATTATTGCTAAAATACATTTTAATCGGGAAATTCTTAAAATAAAAATTAACTGTAAGCGTAATTAATATCAACTGCCATGTTTTTGATTAGTCTATACTTTTAATTTTGATTACTTTTATTAAAATTTGATTCAGTTAAACTGGATTATTGGATCATTGGATCACAGAACGTAGTGTAAACTGCCCTATAAAAAGATGATTTAACTAGATTAGATTACTCAAAATTGGATCATTGGATCACAAAAACAAGGAATGAACCAATAATCTAATAATCCAATGTACCAATGTGCCTTTTTAATAAAACAGATTTAATCTGAGCCAAATTGGATCACTATATCAGGAGATAAGAAATTAATTAATAATAAAATTAAAATAAACGAAACGAAACATTCAAATGTTTAAACGTGAGTGACAAACTGCTACATATCCGCAAGATAATCATGTAAGTTAATTATTTTGATTATGAATACTCCTATAGAAGGTCGGTACAGTCTCAGAGATTAATTTATGTTCTCCATCGTATTCAGTGTACAAGAGAAACGCTTCAAGAGAATCGAAAAAGAAATCTTATCTGTAAATCCGCGCTTGTGCCGCGTGCTGCATTTTTGCGATAACCGGCGCAGAGTACTTGAGCATTCACGTTAAACAAGGGCAACCAGGTCTCAGTAAAACATCTTTCACTTCGGATAGATATACAGGCAAGAGAGTGATCGACGATCTCAAGCTTGGGGCAAAGAGCATCAACAGCGTAACGAGCAAACAAAACCATAAAGAATTTTTAAAAATTCGAGTTGATCCATGGAAATTCAGCGAAATTTAATGCTTTCATCGCGAGTAAGGTTAAACCAAAGAAGATCTTTCCCTTAGAGGAGCACAAGATACCACGCTGCACAAAGGAGGAATTGGTAAAGGTGGTGATCAGCGGCAGCACAGTTGGCAATATTCATGACGTGAAGGATTTCTACGAAGACAATCTTGGTGATGTTAGCAAACTAATTGAGATCATGAACCACAATCAGCATATTAAGACGCATCTAAAGTTCTGTAAGTAGATTGGGAAAAGCCAGATGGTGCAGCAAAGTGCGATAGAATAGCTATAAAGCTTCTTGGAGAAGGCTCAGGAGAAATATGAGATGTTGATGTCAAACAATTAATAAATGATAGACAGCCGGTACCAAGATGTCGTAGATTCTCTTTTCAAAGTGATTTTCAGAAAGTGCGAGAGCAAGATGAACGCGGTGTGGCTCTTTGGTGACCCCGTTACTGGAAAAATAACGATCGCAAGAATGCTTGAACAGATATTTATAACAGAGAGATTCCAGGAGTCTTCGAGTCAATTTTAGGTCTCCACTGGCAGAACCGAGAGAGAGCCCTCAATAATTATCATGAATGAAATCAATCACAGGCAATTTTTCAGCAAAAAGAACATCGCAGTTATGAAGAGCTTCCTGGAAGGAGAGGGATACCCATCAACCGCAAGTTTGAGGATCCGGAAGTGAAATATCAGCGGTGCCAGGCTTATATCAATCTAATAGCCTCCTTTCAATAGTATGTCGGAGATTGATACAGAGAAACCTTCCTAACCTGGATCACGCTAATAGAACTATAAAAGGGCATCAGAGATTCCGGAAAGCCGTTCCCATTCACCGCGATTCATCTAGCCTAATACTTCTACTAGCGGTTACTGAGCGATGGAGACATCCCAGGAGAAGCAGGTGAGACATTCGATGGTTCTACTATCGACAACAACGACGGCGATGATTCTAATTGAGGCTTCTAAATAAACTATATAAATTGCTTAATTATTAAGATTTATAACAACAACTTCTAATGCATATCTTCTTATCTCCTGATATAGTGATCCAATTGTGGC